>JAOBYK010487344.1:0-13438 GCA_025434845.1 Phenganax subtilis | reverse complement strand
CAATCGCTAGAAGAAACGTTAAGAATATTGAATTCTAAATAACTACGTGTCTACTTGTTCTTGTGTTTTTAAAAACTCTGAAACTTTGAAGGATTTAAACTTTTACGTGCGTGTACGTGCGTGTCAAACACGCGTAACTGGAAAGCAGCCTTTAGTATACTTTTGGATGATACAACACTTTTGGAAGTCATCAAAGTTTGTGCCACGTTTCAAAAACGGAAATTGGCAATAATCCCCTTCGAATTATGAAAGTCATGGATTTTTCAACTTCACAAAAATGATGCTAAATCTTAGCAAGTGGAAAAAAATGCAACTAGACAGTCGTACCCATAGGACCGTTATACCAGCACTCACATGTAAGGACACAACGTTGAAAAGGGTCTCCTTTTATAAACTACTTAGCTTATGAATTGACGACAATCAGAAGTGGGGGCAAATACTGACCATATGTAAGAAAGGCACTAAAACGTCTCTATTCACTAAAGCTTCTAAAGAATACGGTGCTGAAATTAATGATATGAAAGTGTTTTAGGTTTCCACCATGACGCCTATACTAATGATACTTGAATACAGACCCAAGTTTGGCATGAGGATCTTGCGAAATTACAGAGCAACTGTATTGAGAAGGTACAAAAAAAGTTCGCTGAGGTTTATTTATTCAGAAAAGGACAACGAAATGCTACTGTTGGAAGTCGGAACATTTCCAGAAGAAAGTGACATTGCGCAATTACATTTAGCAGGCTCAGATTTTCAGTTACACGAAACATGGCGGCAAAATTACTCCAACAGGATAGATCAAAATCAATAAATCCCGATTTATTCTTCTCTCAAAGAGTGTTTCGAAAATGTTCATGTCAGGTACTATTCTAGGATATGTTCAAAACCAAATTTTTCAAGCGTTGACTATGTGCAAATTAATTTCATGTGTA
This sequence comes from Phenganax subtilis, assembly GCA_025434845.1. Taxonomy (NCBI): domain Eukaryota; kingdom Metazoa; phylum Cnidaria; class Anthozoa; order Malacalcyonacea; family Clavulariidae; genus Phenganax; species Phenganax subtilis. The sequence goes on along the minus strand of JAOBYK010487344.1, from coordinate 12,509 downwards.
TATTTCACTAAAATATTTTAGGCGTCCACGCATGCAGTGAATATAGCGATTATAGTGCAAAATGGCCGAAATAGCATACTAACGCTGTTCGATTTTGAGATACTAACAGAAAATTTACATTGTTTAAGCAAATGTCTACCTCTCACCTTGACAACGAAGGGTCATTCTTGAAAATAAGCAGCATTCTGAACAGATATCGATAAATCTCATGTATACACTTTAAACCTGAATATGGCTGTAAACAATTGTTTACGAACAAGAGATTTTCAACATTGATCGGATAAAAACAATCAAAATTTGACGAAAGAAGTGTTCATGTGAACTCGATATTGTAAATATTCGTATATTGAGTCTATAGTTACATATAAGCAGTGGTACACAGTTGAAATGCCTCAAAAAGACACAAAATGTAGCGGGAATTTTGAAAATTTTAGGCGCTATTGTCAACTTACTTACATCAATTCACGTAGAAGGCACGACGCTGGTCGTCTAAAATGTCGCGTTTTTCTAGCGATTATGTAGTCCATTCGAAAACGTCGCACTGCAATGTGCATTCATCTCATAGGGAACGTTATGTGGAGTCAATCCAAATTCAAATTTACAATGGCGCCAAACAAGAGTGGAAAAAAGACAGCAGCCATTGTTTCTTCGTACGCAAATACAAGGAAAGAGTAAACAAAAAGATGGTGTTCTTGGTTATAATTATAGACTTGAACATGTAACATTGCTAAACTTCGGCCCGCTTTCAACCCCACGAATGTTTCAGAGAGCTTTCGCTATTATCAAAGTTAGAGACCGACTCAAGTTGACCCCAAAAACATTGGCTTCTTCATACGTTGCCGGGTTTTTTAAGCTCAATTAGAATGTTTAATTCTGCTTTCTATGCTGTTATCTAGAAGCAGTAATCCCCCTTGTCAGCTGCAGAAGCTGCCAAGCGTAGTGAGGCCTTCCTGAACAAAGCTGACACTGCTGAAGAGGTAACGTCGAACCAAATCTTCTAATAAACGCATAGTTTACTTTGGGTCCGCTGCTCGCCTAAATTTTTAGGTACGCAGACTCATAATATATTGCGTTTACACGATAAAAATTAGAGTACTGTACCCGAAAAATGGGTACGCGAATCGAAATTTATTAAGGTTGCCATACTCAAAATGAGTGTCGTGTAAACGGGGCTGTTATTGGTTGAATAAAAGTTATTAGGCAATTAAATCACAGTTAAATTTCCCCTTTTAAAATATTTCGGACTTTTCAAAATAATAACTTGTTTGGCAACAGCTAACAGTGACAAAAGTTTTCCGCATCTCGAGCTATTTTCAATACAAATGTTGCACAATAATTTAAAAAAACAATACAGCAGGTAGCACTAGCTTTCGGGCAATTGTGTTCAAGCGAACTTAGCAACTAGGTTTTGTTGAGCAAATGAAGTCATGCAACCTCGGTGAATTGGACAAGCTGCTTTGTCAATGACGTAATTATAGATGTAATTGTCTCAAAGCATCTCCTAGCATATCATCAATAAGTAATAATATAACTTCTCGTGCACTTACGAGCAAATATTCATTGATGAACTTTCTAACGAGCGAGAATACCACTCGTACTTTCGAGCTATTTTGCGCATATAATGTGTTTGCGTGCCTCGACAATTTCACAAGGAAAATACCTATTGAATCGTCAGTGAGACGTGCAGCACGGTTTGTACTGTTGAATAAAGACTGAAATTTTTTGCACTTGACAATCGCTGCAGCCACTTAAATAGACACTTCACAATATTTTTTGACAAACATTCATATAGAAAAATAAATGGCAGCGATTTTGGTGTGGAAAAATTATATGCCAAGTCAACAGTTTATGTACAGTTAAATGACGAATAATTGTAATAAACAAATATTGTACAAGTGAATAGCGCTTTCAAAATATGATTATTCTAGACTACTCTCAAGTGTGTTGATCCTTGTAACAAACATGGGACTATAATTTGTTATATGTTTTGTGAATTCCGTGCGACTTTTTGGCCTAATAATGCTGGACAGATACAATAAAGACAATATAATAGTCGCGCAAAAACGGAAACTACAATATCTCAATTCATGGAGAGGTGTGGTCATAATTTTCAAGGTCACTGATTTTCTCCAGCATCTATGCCAGTATGATCGAGTCTGCACTGTACCAATGAAAGGTTAGTGTTTAGCCAAAAAATCACTTGACTCACTTTTTGGTAAGTAGTGAGTAAAAGTAAATATGAGTTTTCACAATTTTTTCGTCATGTCTCAACTAAATTTGGATTTTGCTGAAACCACGAAGAGACTGAGACTGACAAGTATATTGTTGATAATCTAACCCTGTTCTTGTTTTCAAGAAAACATTAAATTTTTGTTTTTTGCCAATATTGCTCAGGAGTTCACCCAATGAAAGTAGTAGGGGAATGATATGTTCTGCCCGAAAAATTATGCAAATGAGCTAGCAAGCCACCTGCTGTGCTAGACGTAGTATAAAATATACTAATTCAAAACACCCACCCCCAAAAACCGTCAAACCCATTTGCATAACGAACGTTGAAAAATTGATTTCCAAAAACGAAAAACTTACATAAAAAGTAGAGATGAGCACAAACCAAGACAATAATATTACTACAAATGCACGAAATCAAAAAATGAAACTTTTTGCAAAAAACTCGAAACCTATATATAAAGAAGCAATGAACCCCCAAAACAATAATATTACATCACCTAGCAACGATACATCAAACGTTAAAATATTGATATCCAAAAACGAAACACTTATGAAAAAAGTAGAAATGAGCACAAACCAAGACAATAATAATAAAAGAAATTTCAAGGACAAACCATCATCAAACGTTAAAAAACTGATTTCCAAATTCGAGAAACCTGTGGAAAAAGTAAGTACACGGGAAGCTGATGTGACCCACCACAAAAACTCTACTTTTACATGTAATAAATAATGGACTTTATAAATTTAGATGCTAAACCAACAAAAAAGTACAATTGGTGTGATTGGGTTTTAGAAAAATATAATCTAATGAGGAAAAAGCTATACCCGAAATTAAAGACAAGGAAAAAGAATTAGTCCTGATTCTTTGCAAATTTTGCTTGAAGTTTTCGAGAGGAGAAGAAACAAATAAAATAATTTTAAATCTTTGTAAAGTTTGTGAGAACCTAGAAAATTTAAGTTTAGCGGAAGATGAAGAAAGCTCTTATAGAATGATTTATATATTTGTTCTTGGTGTTATGTTTTTTCTAACGCTGTATGGATCATTCAAATTATTTCGTGCGGATGATTAAACACATGCATATTAAGCGCATGTGACCTGTCAATCATTGACGCAAATTAGGCCACATGACTTAAACATTATCTTAAAATTACTTAAAATCTACTCAAAATCGAATCAAGTAGACTTTAAGTAAAATTGAGAACATCTGTAAGTCATCTATAAGTTATCTTTCGGTTCTACGTTTCTTTTTAACATAACTATAAATACCAGGATCCTCACCTCTTAGTTGTCGAGCTTCTATGCGCTCTCGAAGTTGTGAAGGACAGGGTCTCACAGCGAATTGATTCACGTGTGATCTTATAGTTTTATCATTTGCTTTATTTGTGTTCATTTCCTCTTTATTATATGTATTTTTTTCTTCAAAATTCTTCGCACTTGATTGGTTCATTCTTTTATTATACATCTTATCCTGCATAAATGCTGCACTACTAATACTAGAACTACTACTATTAGTGTATTGCATTCTTTTATTATTATACATCTTATCCATAAATGCTTTATTAATATTATTATCTTGATTTGTGCTCATGGTCTCTTTATTATATATATATTTTCGCCCAAGATTTTTCGTCTTTGTTTGCTCCATTGTTTTATTATACGTTTCATCCTGCATAAATGCTTTAGTAGTATTATTATTTTTACTTTGTTTTTGGTTTGTTCTCATCTCTACGTTTTTCATAAGTTTTTCGTTTTTGGAAATCAATTTTTTAACGTTTGATGTATCGTTGCTAGGTGATTTAATATTATTGTTTTAGGGGTCCATTGCTTCTTTATATATATGTTTCGAGTTTTTTGCAAAAAGTTTCATTTTTTGATTTCTTGGTTGTGCTCATCTCTATTTTTTCTGTAAGTTTCCCGTTTTTGGAAATCAATTTTTCAACGTTCGTTATGCAAATGAGTTTGACGGTTTTTGCGGGTGGGTGTTTTGAATTAGCTAGTATATGTTATACTACGTCTAGCACAGCAGGTGGCTTGCTAGCTCATTTGCATAATTTTCCGGGCAGAACATATCATTCCCCTACTACTTATGAAAAATAAAATCACCTGGCATTGGCCAGACCAAAGCAAAACAATAAACTAGATTGAAGACACTCAAAAGACGATGGAACTACTTTAGGCCAATAGTACAGATAATTTTTTCATGATGTACGGAATATGACCACGCACGTTCGCTTTTTTTTACTAATCTAGTTAAATATTAAATTGGTGCAATTTAGTAGAATGCACCCGCCATACATCAACTTTTTGACTTTTCTGTCTTCGACCAAGTTATACGAACTTCAGCAGTGTAAAATAGTATTCACAGAAATTAATCATGTCTGTGATGAGCTCTATCGGCACCTCCTGGTGGTATACACAGCTTAATATAGCTATTCTGCATACCATGCAAAAATGTATATACGTTGTGTCATGTTCCTAGCAGAAAGTAATGGTTCTTTCAAAAGTGAATTGAACACATGTTGCGCATCAGCTCCCCAAATGAAGAGAAATGGCAGCATCCCGATGTTACGGTAATCATTTGCAGTCATCTATAAAGTAATAATCGACATTTTGTTTGTCGGAACAAATTAGGGAAAAAAAAGATAAATCATTTTTTACTGAGCAGATAGTTTTTAAGGCGATGTGTTCTGATGTTCTTATCCGTAAAAATATTTCTGCAAGTACTCTGGTAATATTGAGAAACCATTATAATGCCAATCATGGTGCATTGTAGATTCTATCCAGCATAAATGTCACGTTCAAGATTTAAGATATTAATCTCATCCCAGTGACCAAATTTGCAAGAATTTCCGCGAGGAAAATAAAGAAAGTAAGAAAAATTTACAGCACAAATTATTCATCGGAAGGAATGGAGAAGCTTTATCGTGGGCATAACGTTACGTAATACATTGCCGCAATAGATGGTATTTTGGGTTTATTTTCATCTTTCACTTAGGGGCTAGACATTTCCATTTTTCATAACTTAAGTGGTTAAAGAGGAGCATGAACGTTTTTAAAAATTTTTCAGCTCATGCCATAGAAAAATCCTTTACTTCTGAAAAAGAAAGATTCAAGATGTTAAAGTTGAAGCTTTGCACACAGCTGCATTAGCGCCGAGCCCAAGGTTATGAGTTCAAGCCCCAATTTGCAGGAAGTTTGACCGGTAGGTATTTTAATGTCAATCATGATAAATAAATTTTATGATAAGATTACAGCAATGAGAATATAAATTTAATTATGTGCAATTAACCAAGTATGCTGATCACTTACCAGTTTCAAATGAATTAAATGGAATACGTCAGTATCCAAACACTTTTATTTTAATATGAGAGGACTAATCATTGTACCTCCAGAACATCTTTTCCTCGTATGCATTTTGCTCTGTTTTATGCCACACTATGAACACGCGAATATAATTGTGCCACTCATTGGTATGTGATGAAACTATTGCCATGGAAATTAGATAATCGTGAACTCTAGCTAGGCTTACGAATAATATAATCTGCTTTTATCACAAGCCTATACATTTGCAGCTATCCTATAAAAGCACAATGTACTTTACACTTCAGACGTATCGGCTAAAACGCTATCATCGAAATCAATTAACTGTTAAGATAGAAATATGGATGATGCTATAGCTATGTATCCACATTTTAAAATTTTCCCAACAAAATTCGACTACCTGTTTTTGTCCCTTTTGGACAGGCACCAAACTTTTGTCGTAGCCGAAAGTTTTCACGCTTTTTATTGACGTTAAAATAATTTGCATTGTTGCATTGTAACAATATGTTGGAGCGCACCAAATGGGGTATTGCAGTTTTGAACTCTAGGACCAGGCCTTTTGCGCGGCTTTTTCTGTTGGAAAGGACCGGTACGAGTCAGGTATCCTCCATGTTTAACACATTATTTCATTCGTCTAATATGTGCTTCTTTTGTACATATTTAAGGTTGATTCATCAACTTACGGATACAATGCACTATTTTCAAAGCAGAGAAGAAGTAAGTACATACTGCTCTATTGGATAAATTAAAACAGAACAGTGACCTTAAAAATGTACGTCGATTCGAGCCCTTTAGAGCAAGTTTTAAAGACTCGTTTCATTTAAAAAACAGAATTAGATGCACTGGAAAGAACAGCCTCGTTGTTGTAGCCGTTAACGTTATGGATCTTATATAAAAACTATTTCTGGGCAGATTCAGAATGAATTGAAACTTGCAGCTATAATGGCGTTGTATGATACAAACTACGAAGGGATTTCTCAAAATCACGTAGCAAATAGCGAGTTATAAAGCACGCTATAACGCCCTTGAGAACATAACACAGGCTATTTCCAGGGCTTTAATAATACTTAAATGTTACCATATTGTCAGAAAGTTGTATTTTATTTAGTAAGTATTCTTTTCAAGCCACGAATATGGCGGGTGCATCGTAGAATCTTAAGCTCCCTATACCCATCGGCTGCTGCACTGTAAACTTAGAATGTCAGCGCGCGCTGTGTCTTACTTGTGCAATTACTGCAAATTATGCTTCGAAAATCATATTCGAACAAAAGCATGAAATTTCGAAGAAAATTAATGTTTGTGAAAAAATAACTTTATGCATGTGTACTCCAAAGCAACGCGCTTAGCGTAGAGAGAAATCACTCTCCTAGAATCTACACTAACATATCAAGTTTCTGTGTTGTTCAATTAATATGTCGTTTTAACTTTAGTCTTTACCAGTATCTCTTTTAATTCTTCTTTGTAGATCGTGTTTTGGCTCGATAAACTTGCTGAAGATATGAGCAAGTGGGTACATATAGAAAGTAAAAGCATGCATTTAAATCGAAATTGTGAACTGGACATTGCAATTCCTATCATAGCATTTTCCAACATTTTTCAAACTTTGAAAATGTTCCAATAAAAATACTCATAACATTGTTTTCCTCAAGGGTTACCCTAATTCTATTGTATCGTTGCAAAGTGCAGAATCCGTATCTATTGGCAAAAATAAATTCTTTCGATATGCTTAAAAACAAAATTTCTCAAATTAACAATGAAATCGCGACTTGAAGTTTTGCAAAAAAATCTTAGATGTTCATTCAAAAGCAAAAAAATTGGCTGTTTATTCCGAACTGGGAAGGACACCTTTGATTATCCAGATAGCCAAACTTGTAGTGAAATATTGGTTCCGTATCAAAAGCAGTTCATTTCCATATAGACTTGTGGGTGAAGCGGCGAATGTCTGTACGGACCTTAACCTGAAGCCAATAATATTTGTCAAATATATTCTACAACTAGCTGGGATAGATATATAATTGCAACTTGCAAACTGAACCGCTCAAATCAGCATTAAAAGAACAAAACTTTGGCCATTATTTGAAAAACAAACTCGAAGAATCCTTGATGGAATATTGGACAGAGCAGTTTCAACCCAGTGAAACTAGCGGCAAGTTAAGGGTTTACAAAAATAAAAAAGTGCATTTTGAACGTGAAAATATCTAACCGAAATTAGTAATTTCAAACATGGTCAAGCCGTTACAAAGTTAAGGATTTCAGCTCATATAAACTTCCTGTTGAAACTGGATGATACATGCAACAATGTTCCATACAGTGATAGACTATGCAATCATTGCGATCTAAACGAGGTTGGAAATGAACAACATTTTTTACTCTCTTGTGCAAACGTCAAGTTTACGAACCTCAGAAAGAAATTTACTGATAGTCTAAACAAAGCAAATAGCTCTTTCCGCTTATTTGATTCGGACGCGCTATTTAAATATACATGCATTATCAATGCGAGACAAATCTATATTTTAAATAGTATATTATTATTAAACAGTGTTATACAATTAGATTTAACAGAAACTATTGTTTTATACGCGTGCACAGGCTATAGTGGAAGTATAGTAGTGACTGAAATTTATAAGTCTTTACCTGTTGTATTCTTTTCTTTTGTTATCTGGGGCCAGTTGTTCAAAAGCTGGTTATCTTAGTCTTGCATGGGTTAGCGTAAAGTCTCAAGCAAATTCTTCAACAGCTTGTTTACTAACTTGTCAAAAATTTTGTACAGAGCTCATCTATGTAATAAGACGTCTTTGTTTGCAAAGTTCTGAAAGCAATGGACACACAGAAGTACACAAACCAAATAGATGGTAAAATTTTAACGCAGGACTCAGAACAACTAGTCCCTGCACAACATTTGCAAGAATTATTTTCGAACTAGACCAAAAAATTACGCAAAACTAACCCCATGCTATAGTTTAATACTGTAGCTTGGGAACAACTTGTTGGAGTAATAGAGCCACGTGCACAAAATTTTGTATTGTCAGTAAATATGAAGTGTTTTTGCTTCATAGTCAGACCTAACAAGACTGCCATACCAGAGCAATAATCTATCTGAGTTAGTGGCATATGGATGATTAGCCTTTATTTTCTCTGCAATTTAGCTAGGGCTATAAAGTGCTTTGTTTGGAGGTTTTTGAGAAATATTTGACGCAAAATCTTTCAATTAGATTTGTTCTCTATACAGTAAGCCGTGATATGCGTGCATGCCGTTAATAAGGAAGCACAAGCTTATAACGAAACACCAATAATTAAATAAAAAAACTTTTTTGTGAAAACAAAGAACACTTTACAGCCCTAGCTATCTGGTGAAAAACAAAACATAATCATCTCCTCGCCGTTAACTTGCCCTAGTCGTGTTGAAATAAGCATGCACACCCAATGACGGAAAGTGTCCAATCAAAAAGAAAACAAACAACCCTCGACTTCATCGTATAGCTAACTGAAACAGCACTTTGGGCAACGGAGATGCCACCTCTCACTTTAGTTGTCTTTAATATTGAAGGACTAATTGTTTGATTGATTGATTGATTGATTGAGTCTTTTATAAAAATTCCATGCAGACACATCATATTTGTGACTTTACATGAAAAGTTTTAAAATGGTCAATTAAATACATTCATAATCTACTTGTAGCTAAATTGATAGTTTTTCAAAGGGTATCTATTTACAAAACTTTGTTTGAATCTCTCAATCTTGATTCCAGGAAACAAAAATTGTGTTCACGTTTCCGTAACATTTTCTACTGTATCTCAGAGAAAAATATTCCTAAAGAAAATGTTTTTTATATTTCGAAATTTTAATGAAGAAAACTCTGGTTTTATTTTCTATTAGGGAAGACACCTTATATTTAGTATCAGGACAACCATAGCAATAGACTTATCCAAAAACTTTATCAATGCAGTTTAAGTAATTCTTTCCACAGTGCTACACCTCATACATCAATGGCGTATAAAGTGAACAACAAGAGAACTAAACTTTCGAATCGTTTGGTCACATGGTTTAAAAGCTATATCCGTGTATCTTACAATCTCTGAGCATATACACTTGTCCACTACATTTAGACAATAAATAATCTTTGTGCAAGTCTCAGTAAATTAAAGTTTACTCTGATAAGTTTAAGCTAATTGCGTTCAATTTTCCTTAATTAGAAGAACAAGCCGTTTTGAGAATCCCTTGCCCAACAACAATTTCGGTGAAAACAAATTATTAGAGCCGGAAAAAATTCTGTATATATACTCCTGCACTGAAAACGTTATTACGCTGTCTCAGTTATACGAACTGCTATCTTCATACAGAGAAATTTCAACCCATTTAAATTTGCAAACGATTCACTAAACGGGAAGTTGGGCCAAACGAGCAATTAAACCAGTATGTCTTGTACAGTCAAACGTGTTTCGCAAAAGAAATCATTACAAAATACTGAAAATAGGGGGATTTGGAAAGCGAACTGACCGGCCAGCGTAGCTCGTGTAAACATCCTCATTTGAAAAGAAAATTTCGGCAGATTATTGTGAAAGCCGTTTTACCTTTTTCGGATTTTGCAAGTTATTGCAATGTGAATTGATATATAGTTCTGTGCTCGCCACCTTGGAGTCACTAAACGTATTTGTATAGTAAAGCTATATATAGGTGGGCGTATCATCCGAAAAACATCGACGGTGCGATAAAAATATCAAAGATAGCCGTTTCAAATAACAGAATAGTTTCACATAAATGTATTACTCAAAAGTCCTGTACATGCATGCACAGAACTTCCTTTCGGCATTGTTTAAAGAACGACAGTAATATTACAAAGTTGAATTATGTCTTAATATTAGTATTATAGAATAAGAAATGCATGCGTATTAATTAACAATGCGTATTGTAATATTATGCTTATGATTCCAATTCAACTTTTGTCTTTTAGAAGTTATTCACGTATTCCAGATGAACTATAGGTAGGTAGTTCAGGTACGTGCGCCATCAGTGCCATATGTAGGATGAATTTGATAAACATTTCCTTGCTCTGCAATTCAAATTTTATTCAACAAGGCTTTGATTCTCAATCTCTAAAGGCATACTATTTGTAGTTTTGTTGCATGTCTTTTGATTCAATTCATGTGATTTGAAAATTCTACAAATTTGAACTAAAACACTAAGTCTATCTGCCGTGCGACAGCAGCAGGTTTAATAAAAAAATACGTAATTTCTATTTCGCTTTAAACATTGCTGATAAATTAATCATGAGAGACGTTCAGACTAGAATGTCACTTATCTGATACTTCTTAGCAATGTGCCTCATTTTGAAGCAACTTGCCAACACTGAGGAATGAGATATGATAAAACAAAATCTCCATTGCATTACTTTATTACTTCAATGATTAAGTTGATATACGAAGTGAAACCATAGTTTTTTATAAATGCTCGTATGTTAACGTTTCTGCACGTTTCAGCAGCCTTAGTCACTAAATATAATATATCTCAAAGTACATTGTCTACTAACAGGATATCTTCTCTTATTTAGTTGATGCAACGGAGATACAAGCAGCAAATATTGAAGTAATATTGTGAGGAGTTTGCAAAATGCCAAGTTAATGTAATAGTAATTTAAATCGAGTAGTCTTAGCCGCTTACTGTTAGTAGTGTAAGTTTTATGGACCTAGCCGCGTTATAGGATGCAGAATAGGAGAAAGACATTTATTACTAAAGCCGGAGAGAGTGTAATGAATTTTTCAAGCATGCAACAGTTTGATATGATTAAAATGAAAAAAATATAATCAAGCGTACTTCTCAATTTTTTTATATTTTTTGTAATAAGCGAGTGAAATTGAAATCTTTTCCTCAATAAAGCTTTCAATGTCGGTTGCATAATGCAACAAATAAAAAAAAATCGCAAACTTCGTCGTGGCCATATTTTTTCACGTCTTACACCATTACGCATGCTAACCTGTAATATGCTAATTTTATGACAGTCCATCATCCTCCTTTATCACGACTACGTCATCAACCTGGAAGTTTCTTCTTGGTTGTAGCCATTTCTGCCGTTCTTGCAGCGAAAGCATGAGTTCCTTTCTCCACCGAGTCCAGAATTCATTGCTTAAATGTTGCACGCGCCTCCAATGCTGTCGAAGATACATATCTACGGTCTGGAACGCACCAGGAGGTGGAAGAACAATCTTGCTTTTCATCGTCAGGAGATGATTTGGTGTTGTACGGAACTTCGTCGATACAATTAATGCACAACACTTTTTGAGTAATTTTTATTAAAGAAATAAAATGTTTGAGAAAATATTGAAGAATAAAAGTTTGTCACTAGTCACTCGTCTATCCCAGCACGTTGTTTTTTTTAAAATTACTCCTGTCCCCCCGTAAAAGGTCACTAACTTCCGGTCACTCTCCCCTAAAATTAATGAAAGCTCATTAATTTTACATGCACAAAACAAAACAAAAAACAATATTTAAGGCTAATCAGTTCGAAAGTGTCTGAATGTTTAAATGTCCATATCTACATTGTCATCTTCCACATCTCGGCGTATCTGTAGTCGCGCTCGTGCTGCTGCTTGACGAGTACTCTTCGACCGTAGTTGTTGCGACTCCCTCACATCTTGCGTTTCTTTAACAATTTCTTCGGTCTTAATCTCCAAAGGACAAATTAAAGTTAGGGGCCTCTGAATGTGATGGCCCTTGTGAAGAAGCGTCACGCCTCTTACTACACCGTCTCTGCCCTGAATATGGCATACCACTTTGCCTTTCGTCCACTCTCCTCGGTTCTTTTCTTCACCTACCAAGAGCACGATTTCTCCGACGTCTGGTACGTTACAAACACCTCTATGTATCCTATGATGCTCCATTAGACCGTGTATGTATTCTTTCTTCCACCGCTGCCAAACGTGTTGTCGCTTCTGATGGAGTCGCGCGTGGAACTTACTGACTT
>JAOBYK010487233.1:0-13447 GCA_025434845.1 Phenganax subtilis | reverse complement strand
TTCACTGTACACACGAGCAAGTGATGTCGTCAAGGAAAATTGTCAAGGAAAAATTGTCCGTCTGTACGGGGCTTTAGCGTATGTAATCGATTAGGTTGACTGGCGAGTGCATTAGCAAATTGTTGGACCTATAGTTCCTTCGCCAGTTATCCACTCTCTCACATCGATCAACACGCGAAAAATCGCATCCAAAATCGCCATGTAAATGGGCTTATTTACGTATGCCAAGTATCTTTTTCTCTTTCTCTTGCAGGCTAAAATCGAAGAAGCTTTAGAGAAAGATTGTGCTACATTTCCTTCTACCTTTCAATCTGTCGTAAGTCATGATCTATTCCGTCTAGAAGTGTCTTCACGGTGCTGTTGTTGTTGTCGTCGTTGTTGTTTTAATCGACTTAACCTAAATGTTTTTTAGTGCCATGCATTTATTCGGGAGCATACTTCTGAAGTCATTCAACTGTTATTGGACAGACTTTCACCAAATGAAATCTGCACCCGACTAGGCGCTTGCTCCGGTTTAACGAAGAAACCTGCAAAATGTAAGGAATGGACGTTTAACCTTATTGACGAAATTTCAAAAAATTTTGAAGTAGGAAAATCTTTTACCACAGCCTGCATGAAAGAGCATCCTGAGTTTAATAAAACTGCCAAATTTGGTTGCGAAATGTTGTAAAATAAGGAAAATATAGCCATGCAAAGTTGGCAAATTTTGTATATTTTTCTATTATACGTGCGGGAAACTAATACCCCGTTCGAGAATATTAAAAGGGTATTAATCTTCCGTGCGTAATAGAAAAATATACAAAATTGGCCAACTTTGCACGGCTCTATTTTTCTTATTTTACAACATTTCGCAACCAAATTTGGCAGTTTTACTAAATTCAGGACGCTCTTTCCGGCTGTGGTAAAAGATTTTTCCAGTTCAAACTTTTGAAATTTTGTCTATAAGGTTAAAGGTTCATTAAGAACAAAATATATTAAATCAAAGTAGATGACATATTTAGCTGGATGAATTTTTTATAAGTCTCGCCGAATGATATTAATATTTTGTTGTTCTATCTATTGCTTTGCAGTTTCGTTCAAGAAGACAAGTAGCCCAAACGACATAAGGTGTGATGTGTGCAAAATGGTCATGCAGGAATTATACAGTGTTCTAAACTCCAGTTCGACTGAGGTATCTTGTTATACGCTGTGTCCATGTTTTGTAAACCTTTGCATGGAGTGTAAACTAAATTCGTAGATAATTTTCACATTTTAAGAAGAGGTCAAACAAGGTATGCCATGAGAAATTATTCGATGGCATGAGTGCGCACAGCTCAAGGCCTATTCAAACGAATGCAACATCGTCCAACATTGTTGGGCCAACAATATTGGATGATGATGAGCCAACATGTTGCGTTTGTTGAACAGCCCTTTAGGAACACTTTTACCGATTCCAGTGCGATCAGGGATGCCAATAGAGAGTTTTAGATTGACGTTTTTCGTTCTTACGGCGAACGGCAAACCTGTATTCGACGTAGCCGTTACACGTTTGCGGTTTGGAATTTAAAAACGAATTTACATTCAAGTTTTGACTTTCGGCGCCCAATGAAAACTCAACATGGCGGGAGCCAGAAGGTATAAGTACCCAAACGTAGTTCACTGTGCAATAGCATCCCAATGCATTGGCTTTTGTGGTTGGTTGCTTGCGACTTCTCTAGCCAATGCCAGATCGTGTAGTATACTTGACCAAAAAAAGGGCTTCGTAGTCATGATATATTCCAAGCTCTGTAATAGAAAGGAATACATTTGATATAAAACTCTCCATACAATAGTGAGGAGAAAGACTTTAAACTACAATAACTGCGAAAAAACAAACAACAACAAAAACAATGTAAATCAGCTATGCTTTAGATCTGCGTTCATTCAGCCATTTTGTCAGTTTGCATGGACTGAATTCTACAAAATATTTCAGTCAGAGATAACAGTATTTTGATCCTTATTCTATGCATGAAAGAAAGCAGTAATTAAAAAACATAAGTGCCTTGTTTATACGTGAAAAGAAACACCAAACGTTTGCAAAAAAGTTTGAGGGAAACTACTCACCTGAAAATAACCTATTTGGCGTAGAAACGTCTAACTTCAGACGTGTAACCTGACCGCCAGATGACTGTCACGTGATTTTTAGCGGTTAGCGGGAAATGCAAAAATTCGTCAATCTAAAACTCTCTAGTAAAATATCTGTCGTTTTTTTGGAATTATTGTCTTCTTCATCGATTGCTGACGATAGATTTACACACTTGAAGCTCGGTTTGCATTAGTGATAGACAATTTGCATGATAGAACAAATTTTAAATTGGACAAATAGCAGAGAATGTATTACCGCAGCAAGAAAGAGCATCTTATATCAAGTAAAACTTTAAAGTTTGTTTGCAAAATGTAAAAATATGCGGGAAATATAGCCCGGCAAAGTTTGCTAATTTTGGATGATTTTGTATTACATGGAGAAAGCGCCACCATTTTCGGCTCGAATGTGGTATTTCGCACGTAGTACAAATATATACAAAATTTACCAACTTCACAGGACTATATTTTTCACATTTTACAGCACTATGCGACCACACGTTGTAATTTTACTAAAGTTAAGATGCACTTTCCAGCTGTATAGTGATGGATTTAACTAAATCAAAGTTTAGTCTGTAAGGTAAATTGTCCATTCATTGCTATAGTCGATGATCCCTCGCATTCACCAACTATTAGAAAGCTAATAAGACAATGCTGATGATAATGGCAGTATATAGGCCCATTTACACTAGCGATTAATGATGCGATTTTCTCCTCTTAGCGTATGTGATCGAGTAGGTTGACTGGCGAGTGCATTAGCAAAATTGTTGGACCAAGTATATTCCCCAGTTATTCACTCTATCACATCGTTCAACACGAGAAAAATCGCATCCAAAGTCGCCTGTGTAAATGGGCGTATTTACGTATACTAAGTATCTTTTCCTCTTTGAATTGCAGACTGAAATCGAAGCAGCTTTTGAGAAAGTTTGTTCTCGAATGCCATCTTTTATTCAACCTGGGGTATGTGATGGCTTAAAGTGTATTCATAGTGATGTTGTTGTTGTTTTTAATCGACTTCGCCTGAATGTTTTTTAGTGCGATGCGCTTGTGAAGCGGCTTACTCCTGCAATCATACAAGAATTATTGCAGAAAATTCAACCAAATGAAAGCTGTACCCATCTAGGCTATTGCTCCAGTTTAACGAAGAAACCTGCGAAATGTAAAGAATTAAGAACAAAATATATTAAATCAAAGTAGATGACATATTTAGCTGGATGAATATTTTATAAGTCTCGCCGAATGATATTAATATTTTGTTGTTCTATCTATTGCTTTGCAGTTTCGTTCAAGAAGACAGATAGCCCAAAAGACATGAGGTGTGAAATGTGCATAATGGCCACGCAGTTTATAGACAGCTTTCTAAAGTCCGGTGCGACTGAGGTATACCTTCTTACGCTTTGTCCATTTGGTAGCGTTGGATGTTTTGTAACCTTTTTCAGGGAGTGTAAATACGTAGATATTTTCCACATTTTAAGAAGAGATCAAACAAGGCATAAAACGAGAAATTATTCGATGGCATGACCGCAGACAGCTGAAGGCGCCTGTTCAAACAAATGCAACATCGTCGAACATTGTTGGGCAAACAATAATGTTGGATGAAGTTGGGCCAACGTGTTTAGGAACGCCCTTACTGATTCCGGTGCGAACAAGGATGCCATAGGCACTTTTAGATTGACGTTCACGGCGAACCGCTAACTGCCAACGGCAAACTTTAAATCACATTAGATTGTAGTATCAACAGTTTTGTAGAGCGAAGTTGCCAAATCATGCTTCAGTTCATTATATAGGTTCCCGTAACATCGAAAAACTGACATAGCTGACATTAAAATGCGCGCGACTTAAACTTTGACGTTTGCAGTCAGCAGTTTGCTGTAAACGTCAATCTAAAACTCTGCATGTAATAAATGTCTGTTGTCTTTTGGGAATTATTGTCTTCTTCATCGATTACCGAGAATAGATTTACACACTTGAAGCTCGGTTTTCATTAGTAATGGACAATTTGCATGATAGACCAAATTTTAAATTGGACAAATAGAAGAGAATGTATTACCGCAGCAAGAAAGAGCATCTTATGAACTTCAAATCTGGTTGCGAAATGTTAAAATATGTGGAAAATATAGCCCGGCAAAATATGCTAGTCATGTATATTTTTTACTACATGCGGAAAGCGCTCACAAAGCGCTACCATTTTCGGCTCGAATGTGGTAGCAATTTTCGCTCGTTGTACAAAAATATACAAAGTTTACCAACTTTGATGGACTTTATTTTCCACATTTTTCATTACTATGCAACCACACTTTGTAATTTTACTAAAGTGATTATGCTCTTTCCAGCTGTATAGTGATGGATTTAACTAAATCAAAGTTTAGTCTGTAAGGTAAATTGTCCATTCATTGCCATTATCGATGTTTCCTCGCATTCACTGATTATTAGGAAATTAGCAAGACATTGCTGGTAATAATGGCAGTATCTAGGCCAATTTACACGGGCGAATTTTGATGCGAGTTTTCTTCTCTTAGCGTATGTGATCGATTAGGTTGACTGGCGAGTGCATTAGCAAATTGTTGGACCTAGTTCCTTCGCCAGTTATCCACTCTCTCACATCGATCAACACGCGAAAAATCGCATCCAAAATCGCCATGTAAATGGGCTTATTTACGTATGCCAAGTATCTTTTTCTCTTTTGCAGGCTAAAATCGAAGAAGCTTTAGGGAAATACTGTGCTATGTTACCTTCTACCTTTCAATCTGACGTAAGTCATGATCTATTCCGTCTAGAAGTGTCTTCACGATGCTGTTGTTGTTGTCGTTGTTGTTGTTGTTTTTAATCGACTTAACCTAAATGTTTTTTAGTGCCATGCATTTATTCGGGAGCATACTTCTGAAATCATTCAACTGTTATTGGACAAACTTCCACCAAATGAAATCTGCACCCGACTAGGCGCTTGCTCCGGTTTAACGAAGAAACCTGCCAAATGTAAAGAATTAAGAACAAAATATATTGAAACAAAGCAGTAGTATATGCAGTGATGGATTTACTGGGGGGTGTACACCCGCTAGCCTTAGCTAGAGGGGGTGCAGGGGGTGCAAATTTCCTCACCAAATACGTATGTGCCAAGCAAATAAGCAAAAACAATTGCGATTACCCAAGCAAATTTTAGAAAAAATATCATTAAATTGTAGTAACAGACTGACTGTAATCAATCAAAAGTACGACTAAGGCTACGTGCACACGAGCGCCGTTTTCAAGCGTTTCCAAAAACGTTTGTGTCTCGTTTATCGTTTTAACGCTTACTTAACACTTTCCAACGGAAAATATTTTCAATATATTAAATTACCTGCAGCCCCTGTCCTAAATTGTTAGTATTTGCATCTGTTTTCGCGTGAAAACACACATGAAAACGCTCAAAAACGTTATCGTGTGCACATAGCCTAACAGTTAGCGCAATAGTCCGACACCTACGAAATTCTGCACGGCGAGCCCACAAAGGTGCTACCATAGCCTGATGACACCTATACTCTAAACTAGAGTACCCTCCCCCCCCCACAAATCATACTGGATCCATCACTGAATGTATGACATATTCAGCTAGATGAATTTTTAATAAATATCGCTGAGTGATATTATAATTTGCAGTTTCGTTCAAGAAGACAGGTAGCCCAAACAGCATCCCGTGTGATCTGTGCGAAATGGTCGTGCGCTATACAGGCACTCTTATTAAGTGTAATGCTACTGAGGTAAATGGTTACCCATTGTCCATTTGGTACCTTTATATGTTTTGTAATCCTTTGCATGGAGTGTAAATACGTAGATATTTTTCTTATTTTAGGAAAAGATCAAGGTAGCACTTGAGGAATTTTGTTCAAAATTGCCATCATTATTGAAAACTGAGGTGCGTGAAATTCGAATTTGTTACCTTTGGTAGCCTGGTCGTGTTGGGGTCTACGCCAGTCCGTTCAAACTCCTATTTGGTTTCATGCTTCGTTAGCTAGTGAACAAGTACACCGCTGACCTTTTTTGGTTACTCACCAAGTTTTCGCCTTGCGCGGCCTGCAAGGTGGGCTAAGCTCGTAGTTAACTCATTCCCACGCTCTTTTCCCCTGTTTAGTGTGATGCTCTGGTGGAAGAATATACCGAGCAAATGATTGAACTGATCTTAAATAGTGTAACCGCAGAGGAAGTGTGTCAGGTAAGTGGTGTCTTTTCACATCGTCCAGTCCTTGTGTACTGCTCAACTTCGCCATTGTATCTCGTTGCAGTCTTTTAAGCTGTGCCCCCCGTCCGCAAAGTTGATACTCAGTGATGAGTGTGCTCTCGGTGAATCTTACTGGTGTGCCAGCTACAAGAATGCTCTAAAATGCGAGGTATGGAAACTAGTTTTTTCAAGTTCGCTCCAGTGAACTGTATATAATCTGGAACGCTAACTCTATAAGAAAGCGCCTATAATGGGATGAAGCCAGCCGGATCACTAGCATTTTCTCATCTCCCCCCGGAAACGACCTAATATTTTTGTCTTGGCTATACGTATTTACACCATAAAAACACTATTTTTTCTTTGGCTAGTGGCTCAATTTTTGTGAAACTTTTAAAATAAGTGTATTTAGCACAGAACTATACTATTTTGGAGGTTTTATCACTTAAGTGCATCTCAAACATTCAAAAACGCAGAAAACACAGCAAAAATCGCGCGAACTTTTTGTAAATTTCGTGTTTGCTTCAACTTTTTTCAATAACAGTATAATTTTTGTCAAATTTTATTTCATATTATATAAATTTAAATGTCACTCTAAGTTTACATGCATTTTACAAAAATAATTCAAGATTTAAGTTCCAAACTTTCTGGATGTAAAAATGCTATTTTTTTAAAAAAATTTTTAAAAAGGACTGGGTCTACCTGCAAAATGAGCACAAAGTTGGCTTCAATTTCCCCCCTGACTTAGCGTTCCAGATATATTTACATTCCACTGGTTTGCTCTGGCAGTTTTTATGATTCGACCCAGTCTCTCGAAATTCTTTTGCGCCAACCGAACCTCTGGTGCAAAATCTATAGAACAATGATAAAACATGCGTAATGTTTTTAATTTTAAATTTTACAGGCTTTGGAACATTGCAATTACCTCGCGTGAAAAGTTACTTGTGGTCTACTCGTTATATAATATTTCTACTTCATAGTTTCACATAATTTGCAAGTCATAGTTATAGCAGTATATAGCGTATAATACGTGCGTCATAATTTAGATAGTACATGCATGGCTATATCATAAGGGGTCTCTCATGTTGCTACAAATGTTGAAAAGATGGTTTTGGTGTAAGGGGAATGACTGATTTGGATCAGGAATATTGAAATTTACAATAAAAACTGAATAATTCTTCACGGTTGTCATTGTTCTATAGTTTGCATGCAAGCTTTGCGCGTACCGTAATACTCATTTTAGCACTGCTCCCAGTTAAGCGCCGCACTTAGGATTAGACAAGTAATAAGCGCCGCTCCCGATTTACTGCCGCACCTTCGCAACTACTATGGTGCGGCGCTTAACTTGATAGGCTACTGCAAACAAATAATTGACGCTATATATCACGTAAACAGTTGTCAATATGGATCATGGAAACTGTTTTTGTTAATTTGCTAGGATTTTGAGCAATAAAAATTGTTGCGGTGAATCTTTATAGTCTTAAGTTATTTAATAAGCGCTGCTCCCGATTAACCGCTGTAGTGCATGTCAGTTTTCGTCTTATTGTTACTCACTTGGCAACAGTTGAAACAAGGAAGAAATATTTCGAGAAATGTTTTGCTTTGGTACCCTTTCTATGTAGGACGTCACGGACGAAGATAGCCAGTCCATAAAAAGAAATCTTTGCAAGCTTTTGCTGATGTTCAAAACTGTTAAGAAAGTCAAAGGTATTGTAGGTACTAAGTTGCAATGTGCGTGACTTTTTCTTTGTACTTTGCAAACATTGTCTGTACTTTAAATTTGTGAAAAACAGTCCTCATTCCATTCTAAAGGTAGTAATGAAAGCTTGTGTCAGGAATGTACCAGTGCTATCAATTACCTTGGACATTTGTTTCCAAAGAACACTACTAAGGTGACCAACTATTTCTGTCTATTATTGTTTACGAATCTTTACAGAGGGTAAAACGTTTCAGTGTAATACAACACTGGCATCAACATGCGCCCTTGTAAAATAATCTAAATTAATATAAATATATATTGCAAACCACACTAATCTATGTGTAATAGTTCTTTTCTTTTAGGAGGAAATTTGGAGTGGATTGAAAGATTTTTGTTCTAGATTTCCACCAACTGTCATGAAAGAAGTAAGCTATATTTTGACGGTTATATATTGAAGCTCCAAGGCAAGCAAAATTTGATCCACAAGAATAACGAAAAGTATTTGAGTTCTAGATATTACTGGCAAGTGTCCATAATAGGTACATTAATCTATCTTTACTATTATGTCTTGTTTAGTGTAACGATGTCATTAAACAATACGGATCATTTTTGGTGAAACTTTTGCTGGGAAAAATTGACCCTACATCATTTTGCGAGGTACTGTGTGCAGTCTTGTAGTTGCACTAGTCAGGACGGTGGATTAAACTGTAACGTTTTTCATTGATAGGAGCTAGGTTTGTGTCAAACCATTGAAACCAGAAATAAAATCACGAATTCAAAGTCGAAATCTTGACATCTTAATCTGTGATGCCGGGATTATTTTATATTTGGGACCATGGAAACAAGCTGGAACATCAATGAAAAGTTTTGTGACGATTAGATAACGTTAGAGCCTGCTTCCGTTGAATGCTTTTAAAATACGAATTGTAACAACTTTTCGTTCCGGATCGTTGCGAAGTAATTTTTACAATTCTAGTTGTCGCTAATACATTGTAGAATTGACATTACAACAGGACTGCAGGACTGTCGCAAACCATGTCGCAATCCCAATTTCTTTATCTGATCCCTTACTGAGGAAACGCAGAATCAAATCATTGAATTCTTTTGAACGTTTGCTTGTGTGATCCCTTGTACATACTGTATGCCAAAGTGCATATGAAAAAAATGTTTTCTTTCATAACTTCATCTTTGATCCTTGTAGCGTGACAATTTTTAGTGGGTCCTTGATTATGTGTAGGGCGGGAAGTTTGAAATACGCTATGAACTGAAATTGTTTAAACACCCAGCATTCAACCAAAATCGGACTGGCACTCGTCACCGGCTCTAGAAATACTTTCCTCAAATTTCTTGAAAGACCTTGAACTAATAGGCCATCATAACTGTATCGCGTCACTATGCTAAAGTACCTACGTTTATAATAGAAAATATCAAGTGTTGCGAAATGCTAA
This sequence comes from Phenganax subtilis, assembly GCA_025434845.1. NCBI lineage: Eukaryota > Metazoa > Cnidaria > Anthozoa > Malacalcyonacea > Clavulariidae > Phenganax > Phenganax subtilis. Next base: position 4,008 of record JAOBYK010487233.1, on the reverse strand, counting down.
TGCGTTTATTGTTCATTGTGTGACCTTCACGTGCAGTTGTGCTAGACAATTACAAGTTTTTTTCCCTGTTCTAAGCGCGTCTCAAAGAAGGAAAAGGTAAGTTACCATTTTAAACATATGAGCTGCTAGTTTCGATAACTTTTTCCACATATTTTTTGTTTGAAACAGCAAGTTTTTGCGCAAAATGCGACAAAAAACTTGTTTGGGTTACTTGTTTATATTGTCGGACCCAGTCCATCTGAATTGCAAATTGCCGTCGTGAGATTGAGAAAATAGAGGTCAATCAGATGTAGAAAAATTACAGTTGCTATTTTGTTGTTATTTCTTTCGTGAACATTGAGTTTAGCGTCTCAAACTTCTGATCTTCCTATGTTTTAGTTTATTTATTTGGAGGGAAGCTTATTCGCGTTTAGTCTATCTGTTCATTAATTAGTTTGTGAATTTAATTTTAGACAATTCCGATGGAGTTTTGAGTTCTCCTTACAACTGAATTACCTCGCACCAAAACGAGGACTCGTATTTCTCGTGTTCAAGCTCTGTTTCGCATCGCGAGCGATCGCTTTTGACAATAACCGTGGAAATTGGAGCGTACTTTCGTACCGCATTAAAGTTGGTTATCGTGCAAAAACAAGCAGAAATTGTGGACAAAGTATCCTGCTATTATATTGGGTGATTAATCAAAGAGAATTGCCGTCGTGAAGAGTTTTATGGGCAGTTAACGTGCAGCCAGTTTGCATTGGTTTGGTTATATTTCTATATCTTTATTATTGTCCACGAATTTTGAATATATTGGTTAAATTTTCTGGCCACCGGAACCTCTCGTTCGCTGAACTGTGGGGATCAGAAGTCACATTGTTTATTTCGTTCACGTTTTGCGAAGAAAACTCGCTGGATGGCGTTGAAGTAGCAGATTTTTAGAGCGTTTTTTGTCCCCCATTTTGTTGGCAGAGTAGCACGAAATAAGATAAAAAATATCATTGGAAATCTGCGAGATTCTGTGAATTGGGAAAGTATACTTTGTTATTGGTGTTTTTACCTGAAAGTCATCGTAATTTGAGCGTAGTATCGCTTCTGGATGGGACGGAAAGGGGGCAGAAGTGGAATTACTATCGGTCAATATGTGAAAGTTTAAGAAACTCGCCATTCATCGCGCCTTGGACCGCTGAAAAATTGAAATTGAGGTGAAATTGAAGTGAAGTTTTGGAGTATTTTCAAGGTGTTTGAGATGGCAGAAGGAACTAGGAAAAACCCTTTGGAATACCAGCGGGAATACAACGAATTCATGTATAAATTGAAGAGATTCTTAGCTTCGAAAGAGTGAGTGAGAATTATTTTTGAAATGTTCTGTGTTACAGACTATTTATGTATGTGGAAAAGACAGTAGAAATGTACATTTTTGGTTAGTATGTCAAATTTAGGTGTCAATTTTCAGAATATATTATTGTTGTTATTTGTTTATTAGTATGCCAATGAAGAAATTACCTCAATTTGGTGGCCAAGATATTGATTTATATCTGCTATACAAGACAGTGACAAATTTTGGTGGATGGGTAAAGGTATCTATTTACATTTCATTTTCATTTCAAGCTATTTTCATTTCATTCATTTACTCTCATTCCATAACTTAGGTCACGGATGATAATAAATGGCACGAAGTAGCAAAAAGTTTCAATCTCCCACCAAGTTGCCTAAATTCAGCATTTGCTCTCAGACAATTATATGTTCGGTAAGCATACACATGTCAAAACCTGGTTTGTAGTCATCTAGATAAGTAAAATCATGTTAGTAAATGTTATATATGTATCCTCTGCAGATATTTGGAAGGTTATGAGAAATTATACTTTCTTGATGAGGACGGTGATGATGCTTCATCTCCAAAAATCAATCTGTTCAATTTCGGAAGCCATGGATCTCAGCAAATGCCACCAGTATTTCAAGGTATGACAATCGTGCAACATATTTATGAGACTGAAAAAGGCATTACAGTTGCTTTCACAAAACTTTCTACAAAAATATTCCCAACTTGGTTCGGTAATTCGGAAGTTCAGAACTAAGTTTGCAAGTTGATGATGAAATTCACAAACCAGTTTGAAAACTTATGCATTTGATTGGCTGTTTTTTCTCATTGTCGAATCAGAGGCTTTGCTTGTTTACCAACCTGCAGATTGTAAGTTTCATTATGGACTTACAAACTTGGTTCCGAACTTGCATATTACCAAACAAAGTTGGGAATATTTTTGTCAAAAATTTTGTGAACCAACTGTAAATTGATAAACTGAGTGGAATATATTTTAGAACATCAAAGAAACTTTGAACGGCTGGTGCTTTCCTTGCAATCTGGGCTGCCAAATGAAGTAGATTTTGCTATCAATATTTGCATGTTGCTCTCAAATGTCAACAATTCAGTGTTCAACCTTACAAAGGTATTATTATGATTAGATAGTTTAATTAACTATTGAGTGTAGGACTCGCAAGTAAAATGGCTGTATATCATTATGAGTATGGTGAATTGCCAGTCATTGGGTTAAAAGGCTAAGATCTCTACAATTATATTATGGTCTGTCCATTCTATAGGCCCCTGCTGTTATTGATATGATTCTAGCTCATGTTGGTGTGTTTGAAGAAGGTATATGAAACACTTACAATATGAATAATAGTATAACTTCAGTAAACATACAACAGTGAAGTTAACATAGGAGCTTGTTAGTGGTATTGTTAATACAATGTGCATTTAGAGGGGTATAATTTTAATTTTAGACTCGTTTGGTTCAAGTGATTTGTATAAGGAGTGGTACAAGAATTCTGGCAAAGATTTTTTAAAGGTATTGCAATGTTTTGTGAAGTATTTGTATTATAAATGCACCTTTTCTGTAACTGGCCTCTTTAATAGATACTGATATTTGTTAATATTGTGGCGATCAGTGTATGCATGTCATTTGCGTTTACGTATTGAACAAGAGAAGTTAGCTTGAACTTTTTTTTTGCTATTTTTTGTAGTTTTGGCGAAGAGTATTAAACTGTGAAGAGATCAAACAACTTTTACCTAAACCTGATGAGGAGAGCATCTCAGACGTGGAAGAACAAGATGGCAATACTTTGTTTAACCTTGAAATAACTGCCACACATCAAGATTATGAATTACAACGAGTGCTTCAGGTATACACATTTGTAATCTTTCCACCTCCTTATATTTTTCAAAAGTTTATGCGAGAATACCATAAATTCAAGCAACGTTTGAAAGTAAACAAGGATATGAGAAATGCTCATTTTCACCAGATACTTTGAAACAGGGCTCAAGATTAGTGGTATCCCAATATCCACTGGATACTATATTTTGATTTTGGATACTAAATATTATAGGTTTAGTATCCCATGAGGATACAAAATTGAAACTAGTATTTGAACTAAGGCTTCACACAAAATAAATGTTTTAAATGCTGCTTCCTACAAGGTGTTTTGTATAATATTTATTCAGTACCTTTACCTAGTTTGGGTACTGCATATTTAAATACCTAGTATCCAAATGGGACAATAAATATGAAATACTGATACCAGATCTTCAGTCTCTAGTATCCACTTTGATATTGGTAAAAAATTCGAATCTTGAGCCCTGCTTTGAAATGCTTACAATGTTGTTCTTGACTGAACTGCATGTGCCAGTTTTACCTCTAGAACAACCTGAAATAGCTTAGTTATGACACTGAAAATGTTGTACATTGCCAGGTGTGTACAATCCTGCACAACTTCTCATTTGATCGGATGGATGCTTCTGTTCTTTCTTCTCACCCTGTTTGCATCAGGTACAGCAAATTAGGAGCGTATACACAAGAACTGATGTTTAGGAAAAATTTAAAAACAACTTGCTTCAAATATTGAAATTCAAACTTTGCTCTTTGCTGTTCATTTAGATTCCTAATGTTTTGCCTGCATTGTAAAATTGGATCACTAAAGAAGTTGGCCACGGACACAATAACAAATCTCGCGGACAAGGTATTTGAAACATAGTTG
>JAOBYK010487122.1:0-13449 GCA_025434845.1 Phenganax subtilis | reverse complement strand
GAGTAATTTTAGTTATATTGTTTAATGTTAGAACTTTTGTAATTTAACCTTTGGTTACAAGAAAGTTCCTTTTAATATTATTAAAAAAAAAAACAACAAAAAAAAAACGTACATAACGGCTACAACGTACGTACATAACAGCAATAACGTAGCTAACAGCAAGAACGTGCATAACAGCAATAACGTGCATAACAGCTATAACCTACATAACGGCTATAACGTACATAACGGCTACAACGTACATAACGGCTACAACGTACATAACAGCAATAACGTGCATAACAGCTATAACGTACATAACAGCTATAACGTGCATAACAGCAGTAAGGTAGCTAACAGCAATAACGTGCATAACAGCTATAACGTCCATAACAGCTATAACGTACATAACGGCTACAACGTACATAACAGCAAGAACGTGCATAACGGCTACAACGTACAGGCTACTACAACGTACAGAACTACTACAACGTACTACAACTACAACGTACTACAACTACAACGTACAGAACGTGCATAACGGCTACAACGTACATAACAGCTATAACGTACATAACTGCTACAACGTACATAACAGCAATAACCTAGCTAATAGCAAGAACGTACATAACAGCTATAACGTACATAACAGCTATAACGTGGATAATGCTTGTAACCTAGCATGCTCTCGATAACTCATACATATACTATATACTACTATGACATTAAGCCGCCATATTGATTACGTCATATAATATACATATTGGTGATCCGTAACATAACGATATAACCCATGTCCGCACTATATCCTCTGCAATATATCAATGGTGGAGTACAGTGTGCGAACGAAGATATACAATATTCACCCTTTAGGGCATCTGCTACATACAAGACAATACTGCGCCAATTTCACCTGTATTTCATAGGTGTCAAACACGTTCAGTTGTCAATTTTGTTTAAATTTGGTGCTTATGTACACCACTGTAAGAAGAATGATCATGAAAACTTCCATGCCTTAACTGAATTCAGATATTAAAACGGTGACATGAGATAGACAAAATAATATAGCATGGTCATGTTGGTAATTAATGGCCATTATCAATCATGTGATTTTCACGTGTTTGTCTACACGAGCCATCCATATCGAGTTGACCAAAAGCATGGATGCCTCAAGTTTCATAAATGCACTTCAAAGGTTTATGACAACTAGAGGACCTGTCCAACAGATCTACTCTGACTGTTGTACAAAAATTATAGGCGCACGTAATGAATTGGAAGTAGCTTTGAAAGAAATGGATCAGGAGTCTGTGAGAGCATTCATGGACTCTCAAGAGTGCAATTGGAGTTTCAACCCTCCCTATGCATCACACATGGAAAGTATTTAGGAATGAATGGCCAGAATTTGCAGATGAGATTTGGATTTGATGCTTGCTGACATAAGGTGCACTAGACTAACCCACAAAGTATTGCCGGCTCTACTGGCCGAAGTTACTGCAATTGTAAACAACAGACCCTTGGCAAAGGTATTCAACTACCCCTCCATACCCGAAATCCTCACACCATCAACTTTCCTCACACAGAAAACCTGCTCTCTTAAGCCAACTCCTGGAACATTTGCCCTTCAAGATCTCCACACAAAACAATGGTGCCAAGTACAACTCTTAGAAAATCGCTTCTGGTCACAGTGGAGGAAAGAGTTCCTGCCAACACTGCAGCATTGATACAAGTAGGAAGCAGCTCTACCCAATCTTGAAGTGAGAGACTTAGTCTTTCTTAGATGTAAAAAATCACGCAGAAATGATTGGCCCCTCGCACATATTTTGAAGAGCATCTGCTGCACAGAAAAGAAAGTTCAAAAGGTAGAAGTTATGATGGCAAGAATGGCTCCAGACAGTTCTACACGAGACCAGTTACAAAAGTGATTCTGCTGAAACTGCACATGAGCTAAACTCATAAACGAATTAGGACACTCAAACTTCACCAAACACGATATAGTAATACTAAGTGGTACATGTTATACCAGACGGGGAGTGTTTTGGTCTCACTGGACTTCCATAGATATTTAGGTTCTGTTCCCTCACTTACACATCATTGGCTAGGATCACGTCAAGGGGGTTTTGGGGTAATAGTCGTCTAAACTGTTTTTGTTCACATGCTAGCAAGCATTCCTTTTTCTATGGTTGGAAATGAACTAAATGTCATGAAATCTTGCTTTTTTCTGATCATTTATAAGGCTGTCAAAGGGTGCTACACCCAAAGGGGCAGTACAAAGAGGTTCACCTTGGTAAGGAAGAAAATTGTCTTTGAAAACAAAGTTTTCTTGGCCAGAATCCTTGAAATCACTTTCAGAATAACTATTTGATGCAGCTTGATTGGAAGAATCTGCGTTTGATTCATCACATGGCATTACAACAGTGCACGATTGAAACAAATGAAAATGATTGAATGAGCTTTTGTTCACATTTTTATTCACAACCAATTAGCATGTGCAAAATGCTGACACTTTTCCCCTCAAAGTGAGAAAATAACACTGCCTTCTCAGTTTTTGTACCATTCAATAATTCTTTTCAAAGTCAAGACCAACACATTCAAATAAAGCATGCCTTTTTCTCCAAATGGCAGATATCGATGTTTGAAACTTTTCCGTACGTAGCATATGTACAAATGTGGGTAAACCTAAATTGGACCTCATTGCAGCAAAAAATTGCTATATTTCCTCTGCTTTATGTTTTTGTTTGATAATATTTTTTGCTTTTGTTAAAAATGGTTTTGCTTGTTGTATCATGTCTAAAGCTAAACAATAATGTGCTCCTGGTAGCTTAATCTTAAAATTTCTGTTCAGATTTTGTACAGATTTCCCACTTGACCACAATCATGTAGCTATGTTTTTAAAATTGGCCACTAGAAGTACGTTATTGTCCAGTTCTTGGCATAATACGCAAGCACAAAGCTTTTTGGCAAAAGCAAAAGAAAATTATAAAACAAAAACATAAACCAGAGGAAATATAGCAATTTTTGTAGTAATGCAGTCAAATGTAGGTTTTCTCAAATTTGTATATGCTACACAAGGAAAAGTATTATACATCAATAACTCATGTTACAATTCGAAATTTAAAAATGTGGACGAGCAAATTGGAGAAAAAAGCACGATTTATATCAATCTGTCGGTGTTGCCTCATAAAAATAATTATTGACTGGTACCAAAGCCCTAGAAGGCGCAATCTTCTATCCAGAGGCTGGATGCAAGATTAAAAAGCAAGGCTCTGGCATAATCCATTAATTTCTTCAATCTCATTTGTTGTTGTATTGTTTGAATAGTGCATACTCAAGAATCTGGATATGAAGAATAATCAATCATATTAAAGTATGATTATTTTAACTAGAAAAAGTTTCCGTACTTCCTGTATTGAGCACATAATTGTGAAATATGATTTGTCAAAATTAAAATGAATGCTCTGCAAACAAGAGAATATTTCTTTAAGAAAAGAAATAACGTTTCGTTCTCGCATTTTCACAAGTAAAATATGTTTATGCACACTCATCACTCCTCCTGGTCCCTCGTTTTACTTGGCCAGTTTCAGCTGATAGGCACACTTTTAATAGCAAATTAAACATCAAATGGAGTCTCTCAAAGTTCTATTTTGTGTTGCCAAGGTCAAAAGTTGGATTCACTGCATAACTTGGCTGAAGTATGCATGTTGGTGAACAAAAGTGAAAAATACACATAATTTATACAAGGCTGGCAAGAGCAATAGCGGGCATAGTAGTAAATCGAAAGTCACTGTTGGCAGACCAAAGATCAAACGAGCTGCCTCTGTTCATTACGTGGTGAGATGGACACTGATTGAGTGAGGATGGCATGAGGCAATGAGCAATTAGACTGAAGCAACAACTATTTGCATAAGTTTCAACATGAAATTGAAAGGTAAGGTTGTACGATTATGGTTATGAATCAAGTTATATTATACTTTATATTCGAATTGTTGCACACTGAGAAATATGTATTTATTGAATGTACTGGAAATTTGAACATAGAATGATGGACGATGCCCTGTACCCATTTATATCTTGGAAATATCAAAAATACACTATAACATTTGGATTGTAACCTTTTAAGCAACTTATGCTGTGTCTACTGTGTCTTTGTTTGTTGTCTTCTAAGGATCTATTTATATTTTAAGATATTAAAGTTCATAGAGATTTCCATCATAAAATTTTAAGCAAAATATGGAGTGAATACATGAACTTCATTTCCTGTCTTATAAGAATCTACTTCTATTTTAAAATATTAATTTTAATGGCGTATGTAAATAGTATAATAACGAAATATGAAGGTCACAATATAACATGAATATTACAGCTTAAAAATTGAAATGCATCCTTGCTGAAGAATAATATCTTTCAACACATGAATGTCATTTTCTTTATATTTAATAAAAATTGGCAGTTTCTCCACCAGTGATGATGTTAGCTCCTTTCCTGGGCAGTTTTCTTTGGGGTTGATGCTGAAAATTTCCATGAACACATTTGGAGTCAGTTGTCTCAAGGCACAGAGTAGCCACATATGCTGTCTGAGTTATGTCTTCAGTGTGGAGTTCGGAACAACATGGTCATTGATGGGTAGAATCAAACTTTTGTTTCTGCAGCTTTTATTGCTACAGCTGTTATAAGACAGGATGTTTTGAATTCCTGTAATGTTAACTCTTACATACATATAATCTTCATCATCTGTTTCGATAAGCATCAAACTATCTTTTTCCACTGCCTATAGGCATATATGGAACAATTGATAGCTGCTATGCACTTTGAGAGTGATGGTGTACTATTAAACTTAGTGTTGTGATTTTATTGTAGCATAGACGTTGAAATTCAACAAGAAAATGATGTGCACAGGAGCGCGATAAGATTTCATTAATGATCTTTTCCTTTACCATTTTGACTTTTGATTGGTCTATTAAACGGTGATGGACAACATAGGGAATATAATTCTGATTATTTCTCTGATATGTCTCTGCTACTTCTATTTCTTTACATAATATTTCACTTCAACTCACAAGTCCTCGCCAAATTTTGATAACCAAAGTGCGCAGGATTTCATGAACTTGTTATACTTAAAACTACGAACTACATGTGTGATGTTAACGTTAATCTAAATTATGAGACAATCATTTAGCATTTTTTGTTCGCACAATGTTCATATGTTTGCCACTTGATGTTTAAGAGGCGTAAGTGTTGACGACCAAAATCATACCTGATTTTGCTCAACACTTTTCTCCTTAATAATATCCAACTGATATGAATCAGCAAAGAAAGTTCAATACATTCTCTGCCTATTAGGCTATATAAAGAGAAGGCTTACATAAATGTGACAAAGGTTTTCACAGACTGGCAAGTTGTATGAAGATGATGGACTTTCAATGTACTTAAGTTGATCGTGTGAACTGAAAACTTTGACCTTTCTTAACAAAGAGCAGCAGCTGAAAACGTTATTCATGGCAACTGAAAGCACCGATCAATCTGCTTGTGAAGGAGAGTGATTCAAAATCAAGGAAGTGGCGAAAACAGTATGAATATCTTAAGTATCAATCAGTCTCCTGCTGGTGGCCTCCATGGAAAGAAATCAAAGCTTACAGCCAGATCAAACATTGGTAAAAAATAGCCCATGCACCAAACTTTAATTATAAGCTTCCATTCCGCAGATTTGCTCTGATGTCAAGATTTTTCTCTATAAGGCCTGTTCCACCAACACGTTCATAATTTAAGATCACATCTAAGCTTGCACCGAAGTTTAATACACCATTATCAATGCCATCGACCAACTTTTCCTCTCCCAATGATAATTCAACAAGTACAAATATTTTGCTGTGTCTGATTGAGTGAACAGACCCTTTCCGAAAAAAAGAGAGCACTCCCAAAGCTATTTAGAAGCAAATTCGATCTACTGATTTGGAGAAAGGGGCAGAAATATTGAAAAATTTTGTGCTTTAGGTAAATGCAATATATTTTAATTTTTGAATACTGTTATACAAGTTTTCTATAATGTATAAGAAATTATATTGGCTAAGTTCATATTCGCTAGATTTTCATGAGAGGTAGTGTTGAGGGACATTCCGTTAATTCCGTCTGAGCAAGAGAAGTTGTATATCGCTGTTTAGTGCTATCATGAGTATACCAGCAATTGAGTTGTGAAATTAATTATACTGAATAAAATGAATAAGGACTGTAGTAGCCTTTATTCCACAAAATTTCCATCAGTTCTTCATACACCACAATCCAAACATTCTAAACTGGCAAAATTATGTTGTTGGCCTGGGGTTTTGAACGAGATGAAAGAACGAGCACCTGATCTTTTAAATAATTATGTTGTCTATAATTACAGCCCCCAACCTAAGGCTTGATGGCTAACAAGTACCACCCATATGCTTGGCTTATGCATTATTGATGAATACCAGGAACAGAGAATTGTCCAGGATTCAAGAAATGAGCACAGTAATCACCGGAGCTGGTCATGCAACAGAAAAGGCAGTGTGAAAAAATGTTCATAGTCACAAGTTCGTAGACAAAGCCTGTGAGCAGCATTTAAGAAAGTAGAGAAAAGCTAATGATACTGACATAGCAAAGTCACTGGAGGCGAAAGCAAGCAATATAGGAGAAGATTGGGAAAATGTTGCTCCTGAGTATTTTACTGATTAGTCAGAAAGTTTTACTCAGGCACATGGTTTTGTGAGAGTTGATGTTCTTCTCAATATTTTCTTGCACAGCAAGTCTTTTTGACCCCAATGAATTTATCAGAAGCACACCAAGAGATTATAGGCCATTTTGTTTTGTGTTTGGCTCTTTCCATTACTGCTAACTCACCACTGGCATTCAACAAACGAGAGAACGATATAAATATATAACATATCACTAGAGAGGTTTACAAAAGTTATTATGGCAACATTTGATTGAAAATGACAGCATGGCAGTCATTGTAAAGATGAAATGTATCACACAATTCGCCAAATACTAAACAAGAAATAAATGGGTACACTTTATTGATCTATCATGGAGATTGACTTTTCGTGAGAACAAGTTCCAATGCAACACTGATAGTTAAGAAAACCAGCATTGCTCTCTGGATTTGTATAAGTATGTTATCTCCAGTTTGTATGATTTTTAGCCAGTTACTACATTTCTGAACCAGATGGTGCCACAAAAAGTTAACACATTTGATTTAGTATAGTGAGAAAACTGTTAGTGCTGCATTCCTCAAATACACCTTGTGGTATTCCCAAGGATCTAACTTACATTTTGATATGCAATACCTTATTAATCAAGAAGTACTACCTCAGATACTAGCAAGTCAATTTGATTAAGTGTTTTTGAAAAGTTCAAGTTGTCAAAAATTAGCAGCCTGTTAAATATGGGTAAATAGAAAAGAACCCAACAGCAGTAAATGGCACATTTACCACCAAAACCTGAATGGTTGGTTCAGCAGAAAAAGTATGTCATTCAGCATGTATGCTAAGTCCTGCATGTGTAACTATTCTATTGAACAAACGTTGGACTGGTTCATGTTGCAGCATACGGCAATAGTAGGCCGTATGATGCGTCGATTTTTTGTTCAGTTTCGTGGTGCACTCCTTAGATCTATTTACCTTTCTAACTATGGATGGAAATAACCTTTTTATAACCAAATCAGAAAAGTTCCCACGTTTATCGCCTGCAATTTCCTCACTCTAGCTCATTTAAATTACAAATATTTCCATAACTCATCGGCGGCCATATTGTTTCTTTCTGAGTTTCCACTTGGTGAAAACATAGCGAAAGTCCTAAAAACTGCATTAAACTCACACTTCCTAAAGAAATTTTTGTTACGGAAATGGAGAGTAAAAAAACAAAAAGCAAAGAGCGAGAAAACAAAGCATTCATTTGAATAGATGTCATTCAAAAATACTCACAATTATTAACTAAAAATACATCAAATAACCAGTGCAACTGCCAATACAACATGCATCATTCATTTCGAAGGAGTTGACGAAAGGCTAACATCGTTTACAGAGCGTACTTATAATATGTTATTGGAGAGACGTGAAGAGTGGCAAAGTGTTTTCGACAACACAAACGAAGTTGCTGTAAAGTCTTTTGAGTTTATAGCGAAAGGATTAGATTTTTCATCTTCAGAAGTGCAAGAAGCTTCTTTTCATTACACCTGTTACAGACGATTCACAGATAAATCAAAATTAGAACTTGCACGAAAAAGAAAAGCAAAAGAAATAGATACTTGTGATGAATTGTCAGAACTGATCAATCCAGATGAATTAGGAAGAAAAGTGAACACAAGATCTTCATCTAGTCTGGTTGTTGAAGCAGATCAAAATGATAAAAGAAGTAAAGACATTCTTCCACATATATGTCTGATTTGCAAGAAAAAACCCCTTTATGTAAGCGACAAGGTATTGACTGAGTTTTTTCAATTATATTTTATATGTATCGGTTAGCAAATAAATAAAAGCGATATGTGTAATTAATTTTACTTCAGTAGCAATTTGTTTGTTTCTAAAGAAAATTAACTTTCATTTTTTACAGCTTTCAAAAAACGCATGCTACAACCACTAAGCTTAAGTCACACAATTGATGCAGGTCTTCTGCGCAAAGCTGCAGAAACAAAGAATGATGAAAACATTCTTATGCACACCAGAGGCAAAGACTGTGTGGCTCTGAAAGTCCGGTATCATCGGACCTGTTACAAAAAATATACAAAGTTTATCCCAAACGCAGCTAAGAAAAACGAGTGCGATAACCTTTACGACCTCTCTTTCAATTCATTTGCCGAAAATTTTGTACGGCCAAGAATAACACAAAACCGATAATTATTTTAACCTCAAAGATCTTCTAGTTAAATTTATCGAATACGTTAAAAAGATTGAGAACACAGACGCAACATCATATCAAACAAATCGCCTGACAAAAGCTTTTCCCATGCTTCATTTTCACATGTCTTCCTATGTTACTAAACATCAAATCGTTTATGTGGAGGAATTAACTACTGGGGAAGTGCTTGATGACAAAATGGAGGTCACTCGTGCTTCAATGAACGATACCGATGATAATGACTCAGAAGAAGATAAACATCTTACTGTAAGAGACAACATTTTATCCCCGTTGTACAATATTGCTATGTACTTAAAAGAAATTATAAAAAATGCCAAAGGTATCTGCAAAGGTATCTGGCCACCAGTTTCAACCAATTTAACCACACAGGGTGCACTAAATTCAGTACCAACAGAATTGTTCAACTTCATTACTTGGATAATGGGTTGCTCATCAGAACCAGAATTGGAAAAGTTGAAATTCCAGATGAAATGAAATCAAAAGTTCTTACTTTAGCGCAAGATCTTATATACATTTCATCAAAAGGAAAAACTCAAACACATAAGTCTTTAACGTTAGGCATAGCAGTTCGGCAGCTGACAAGATCAAAAAAGCTAATTGACATTCTTAGTGGGTTTGGTCACTGCGTGTCTTCAACAGCCGTCATATACCACGAAACAGCACTTGCCATTGTCAGTTCAAAGGATACCATAGATCTTCCTGTTGGTGTGATACCAGATAGATTTACTACATTTGTATACGACAATGCAGATTTCAATGAAGAAACATTAAGTGGAAAAGGGTCCACACACGTTGCAAACGGTACATGCATTCAACGAACAAATCAATACGATACAACAGCAGCTGCTGCACGAAATATTAGTAAGAAAATTAGACACCAGGATGCGCCGACTAATTGTTTGGAAGAGTTTCACCTGGGTAAATACGGAGTTCCACGGGTCAAAGAACACTGCGACACCATTCAAATTGAATCAGGAATTAGTGAGAGCGAGAGCAGAGCTCGCAAACTTGATTTTTGTTATATTATTAGCAAAATAATAACCGATGGACATCATCACACATTATCAAGCTGGACTGCATTCAATACAGTGCTGGACAAGAACATAAAAGGTCTTTCAACTATAACATACTTACCAGTTATTAATGCTCCAAACACCGAGGTTTCCACGATCTACAATCTTCTAAAGAAGTGTGTAATGATGACAGACAAGCTAAATCTTCAGTATGCAGTGGTTGTATTTGACAAGGCAGTGTATTGTAAAGCCCAGATCATTCGTTGGAAAGACGAAGAATTACTAAGTCGTCTGGTCATTAGATTAGGAGATTTCCACATGGTTATGTCCTATTGCAGTGGAATCGCCAAGCTCTTTAAAGATGGAGGGTCTTCAGGTAATGCTACGTTACCACACTCGCATATACTACCGTAAAACTTGTCGGTTCATGTAAAAGTATGAGACATTATTACCATGAATAATAAAGGGAACCAGCTTTAGATATCCTATCTTCAACATTTATTTTGTACATTTTATCTTTCAGGATATACTAATTGAATCTGAAACGATTGCTCCTGGATCTAGTAAAGGCACATTTTCTGGCAAGCACTACAATAGAACCATGAGATGTCATAAACTAATGTTCGAGGCACTTCAAAGACTTCGAATTGAAGCGTTTTAGAATCTATGAATGAAGATGAAAGAACAAAGGCCCTGAAAACCGAAGACCAAATCAAAAACGCATATGCAGAAGACACACTTGTGTCGCTCACACAAAGCTTGGAGGTTTGTGATCTTCACCAAAGGTACCTAAACTTTGTTACAGAAGGGAGCAACTCGCACGGAACATTTCAGTACTGGTCACAGTACATTGAAATGGTTCAAGTCCTTTTGTTACTGGAAAGGGCAAACCGCACTTCCAATCGAGAGTTACATTTATGTGCCGTTTGCGCCATGCTACCTTGGTTTTTCATTGCTGATCGGATCAATTACACGTGTTACACATCTGTATACTGGGTTGAAATGTGTTTTCTGCCAAAATCACACCCAGGTAAGTACCCATCTGTTTGTTCCTCTTATAATTATACTAAAATTTAAATAAGCTATTAATTGGTTTCATCTTTTATACAGAAAACGTTCGTATGGACAATGTTTATATCTTAAGAAAATACAGATTACTCTAATAGCATGTTGTTTCATTAAAAACTCGTCTAGGAATTTACAACGAACTAA
This sequence comes from Phenganax subtilis, assembly GCA_025434845.1. Lineage (NCBI taxonomy): Eukaryota > Metazoa > Cnidaria > Anthozoa > Malacalcyonacea > Clavulariidae > Phenganax > Phenganax subtilis. Next base: position 2,371 of record JAOBYK010487122.1, on the reverse strand, counting down.
AAGAAAATTGGACGGTGCAGCGGCAAATCAGTTCAAGAAACAACTGTAGCACCACAAATTATTACAACACAAGAAAAAATCAAAGACCCAAAAAAAGTAGAACAAGGAAAAAAACTAGCAGAGATTTCTAAAAAAGCCAAAAAAGCTAAAAAGAAGCATTTAGAAGAGCTTGAAAAACAAGCCGGTGAAAACAATTGGGAATATAGACCAGTTGTAGCCATCATTTAACTTCTTGGAGTTGGAATATTTTGCTACTTTAATTTCAAGCCTTCTCTTCAAAAACAACAGCCTCTTAGTCCTATTGTTGAGAAACCATATCGTAAGTTAAGTTTTGTTAAACTAGATACTTTTAATTAAACTTTATAAATAAATGGGTAGTCAAACACCAATAACAGCAACAAAACAAGAATATATGAAGAAGATCTATTCTGGAGTTGTGTTGACAGCTGCAGCTGTTGCTGTTTCTTTATTGAGTAAAAAGGCATTTGCAGAACCACTGGGTACACCTCAAAACTTAAGTGGAACTTTGAAACTTGCTGGATCTGTCATGGTGGCATCAGTTATTGTAAGTTACAACTTAAAATAAATGGTTTCTACAGTAGCTGGAGGCTTATTTAATGCATTTGCTTTTGCTGGAGCTGGATTTTTATTTAGTAAACTTAATCATAACGATTATAAAGCAGAAATGAAAAGACATAACTTGGCTTTGGAAAAGTTAGCTTTTGAAAAGGAGAAATGGAATGAGAAAGAAGTTGCTAGAAGAGACAAAATTGCTCAATATAGACAGGAATTATCAGATGCTAATTTAGATATTAATTCCACCAATAATGCATTAAGTCAAATTCATAAACTAAATATAGAGTGGGAAAGAGAGCCTGTATTAGAGGACTATTATAAACCTTCTAATGAGATGCAAGAATATCAACATATTGCTTCTGGAGCCATGAGTCTTGTTGGGGACTGGGTACTAGGTAAATTAGTTTCTTTTATAATTTAGTAGTTTCTACATTAAATTAATAATGAATCCAAGTTTAAAAGAATTAAAACCAAAAGCTAAAGATCTTGGTATGAAAGGTTGTTCAAGAATGAATAAAAATCAAATTTGTGGTGCACTTAAAATTGACAGGCTTCCTAAGAATAATAAATAAGAAACCTTTTGTATACAAGCTATGAAAATACCTCGTTCTGTAAAGTTGATTCATTTAAATTCTGGTTGGATCAAGTCTTTTCCAAGCATTGGTAAAGCTGGTAAATGCTTTGATATACATCCTGGGAGTATCAAACAAGCTTATGATAGAAATACAAAATTATATATTCATGGAGATGCTTATAGGATTGAATTTCATGATCAAGATAGACATAAACCAGATCCTAAAGATTCCATACCAAAACATAAATCATAAGATACTTTACAAATATTTGCTCAAAAAATTCCTGTGGGCTTTAGCAACTAAAAAATTTCTTTGAACAACATTGAGTTGCTAAAGCCCAGAAAAATTTTATTTACTTAAGAAAAGTGCATAGATAGGTTTTCCTTCATTCATAGTAAAACCTCAGAATTTAAAGAGAGTTAGTGTGAAAAGGGGGGTTTTGGAACAAGGCGCCCCCTAACACCCAATTTCATAATAATAAATTATTGTTCTTTTTTGGGAAGAAATCCCGGTTTTGGACAAGTCTTTAAAAGAAATTTCTGGGACAACAAAATTGGGGGGGGGAGGGGGGGTGTTAACAACCGTTAAATTTTAAATCTTGTAATAGTAGCTTATACTTTAGCGCCATCTTGAATTAAAAAATGTCCTCTGGAAATGAGTATTTTTGGGTGTGTTGCGCCGGAAAATGAACAAATTAGTTTAAATTACTATTATGCGATTTTTAACGGGGGATAGTGTTTGTCCCAGAACCCCCCTTTTCACACTACTCCTGACGATGTAGAATTACTTTCTCAAAAAGGAGTTTATCCTTATTGTGATGTACTTCGTGTACGTTTAAGAATAGAGAACTCGGCCCAGGCCACTAAATGTATATAAACAAAGACACGATCGGGAGAAGTCAGCCATTTTCTTTGGAGTTATCAACGGAGCTGGAGAAGATATTTTTTGGAGTTAAAGAACCATAGATGTGTGTTTTCTTGTTAGTATACTTGTCCATTGTTGTTCGTTTTAATGTCTAATATTTGTGTATGTTTATTTGTGCAGTTTTCACCGTGACGTTTCTTGAAATAAAGAATTTTATGGAACATCGTGGTTGACACTTTGTCCCCATCCTGGGGCACAACAGTGAAAAATCTATGGTTATCTCGTGAATTCTCAAGATGGCTGAGAGCAAAGCAAGTCCAGTCGCATCCGAATCAAACGAGAAGCGAGCGAGAACT
>JAOBYK010487011.1:0-13451 GCA_025434845.1 Phenganax subtilis | reverse complement strand
TTCGAATTGTCAGACGCCGTTTTACTTCTGCACGTTGAAAGAACGTAGCCGGTTACCATAGTAATTTCTTATTTTAGTTCGCTCAGCCGGGCTAACATGTTTACATGGGAATAATTAAGCCCGGCTAACCGGGCGCCCGGCTAGCTCAACCGGGATCTCAGCAGACCGGGCTCATATAAACTAAATTTTATTTTCATAGGGAATTAATAGGAAGCCGGGCGCCTCGGCTAACGCGATTCAGCCCGGCAATTAGCCTGGTTAACCGGGCTAGCCCGGCTAGCCGGGCTCATGTAAACAGCCCCTGAATTTAATGCTGTAAAATCGTGGCCTAGGTATTGAATAGAATAACGGTCAATAATGTAGCTAAAGTTTTTAGTATGAGAAATCTAATAAAGAATAGCAAGTATATAGCTACTTGGGACTACGAGCAAGCGGCTTTAATTTTGACCGAGTCGTTTTTGTATTCATTTCAAAAACTTGGCTTATTTAGTTACTGGCCGAAAACAAAGCTGCTGTAGCTTTTTTATTTCAACCGTGATGCCTTGCGTCACTGTACTGTGAAGCAAATTTGAACCTCAGTGCATTCTAATTAGCCCTTTTCAATATTCTGCCGTACACGGAGAGACTAAGCTATGGGCATGAAATCTGTGAACGGTTGAGTTGGAACAACGGAAAGCGGCAAGACACTATCGGGCTACAGGGGAGGTGGGAGAGGAGCGTTCTTTCTTCGCTCGGTTGTCTGGATAGCGCCTTCCTCCACGTACTAGCTCGGTAAAACTGAACCAACGTGGCGTTTTCACATGTAACACACCCTAGGGGCACATGGCACCCTACACTATTGTTCCCAACCTTCCTGGGCTATTTCTCTGTCTCTTCCGCTTCCCGGACGACGTTTTCTATTCCTATGGCTAATGAGAATAACAGATCTGATACAGAAGAGTGAAGGAAGCACCCTCTTCTGTAAAAAATACGGCGTTTGGCAACGTTTACAGCAAACCGACTCTCTCCAGTCAATACACCGAATTCAACCATTTTCTGGCAATATTTGCTTTCAACACTTCTTATTCATAATGCATTCAATTCGTTACTGCTCTATTTTAGACGTTTCAGGCTCTAAACATTTCTTTGAATAAATGAAATCGATATCGCAGCCGCGAGGAACCGGTTTTGTGTAAATTCAACACATAAGACAAAGATTGCTCATGCATGGGAACCATGTGCAGTTACTACGGTCCACAATTTTAACAAGAGACAATTTATTTTTAGCGCTTTTACAAATACATACAATGACTATCAAGCAGCTATTTTGTTATTTTGATGAAGAGTGGCGTAGATAGTGGTCCTGCTGGTCCTGCTCAGCAGATCTAAAAATTTTCCCGAAAATAGGAAATTGCGCTTTTAAAAGCTAACTAACATATTTTCTTTTTTTATCTCATGCCTCTAAAATTAATAGCCGTTTTTCCGGACGGTTTTATTACATTTCCATCAAAAACTTTCCGCTTTCTAAGCTACTTGCGTCTGTTACCAAGCAACTGCAACGCTAAGCTGCTTATTTCCGAACAATTTGTTGTTCAATACGCGATTCGTGATTCACTCCTGCTATCTTTTCAGAGCAGGAGTTGCTGTAATATTTTATACAATATCATCCTGATCTTCAATTGGATAATCAGGGCTGCCCGTGCTCAAAATGGACGTTTTTGAAGCTGAGGTCCCGCCATCCCAAGAATGCAGGAGTAGAGTTTGACGTAGTATACGTTCTAACGAGTTTTCCGAGTGACCGAACACACTTCGTGAAGCCAAATAGTTGATACCGTCATTTTCAGGCCATTTGAGTGTGTAAACAATGGCTTTACCAAGCGTGGCTAATCAAACTTTTAGCGAGGCGGAAATCATAATCGATTCGTTAAAGAAATCATTTTCTGCTCGATCGACGGCCGAACAAAATGTTGTTGTGAAGCAGCGCAAAAAGTATCCATTTCGGACAATTTTATAACTTTAAGCTGTAGTAGGCATGCTAATGAGCTCCGCTATAGGGAGAAGCAGTCAATGTATAAGTTGTACTATTGCTCTAATTTATTTAGTCGGTGTAAAGCTCAAACACTTTTTTTCTATAATGTGATAATTTTTGCCCATTATATAGTGCGTGTACAAGTCAAATAAATACGGAAATACTATTGTCAAGTCGCTGCAAATGGCATTTCCAGAGTTCTAAATTTCAAAATTTTCCTGGGGAGCATGCCCCCAAACCACCTTAGGTCAGCTCACGCCTTTGGCGCTCACTAACCCTCAGCATGGCAGGACCACACATTTCTGGCTGGCTACGCCACTGTTGATGAAAGAAAGCACTTTTTAAAACACAGAACATTTCATACTACTTACTTCTTTCTACCACACTTGTGTTATAACTATGCACATGACTCATTTTTTAACGCAATAACGCTTCATATGCTAATTTGTCTACTCGTAACATGCCGTCACAGTTTTTTTTCTTGCACTCATTTATGAAGATTTCATCAAGAAAGCGCATTGACTGAAAAGTATAAACGTCTCTGTGTTTTTTGTGCTTAATAAAGATTCCGTATCATCTAACTTAGCCTCAGACTTTTTGCTTTCAAGTAGATTTCTTTTCTGCAAGAACTTCAAGGAAAAAATTGAGTTTTGTTTTTCAAACAGTGTAAAACACTTGAACTTTTATCATCAGTCAAAAGGCGTTCTAATTCAGAGCATATGCTAAACCTAATGCAAAACTAATGCTTCTTTTATGAAAACTATGACGGCCAGTTTAAACAGAGGCAACATTGCAACATTAATATTTTTTTTTCGTTTGTTAAAAGAATTTTCCTTCATTCACACTCTTTTCTTCAACATTGGAACAACATTTCTTGAACGACAATGTTGCGTATGTTTTATAAGTTTAACGTGATCTTGGTACAATCCACAACATATACATACAAGTGTGTTAAGAAGTGCAGTATAAATCTATCTTTAGACTACGAAAACCACTTTCTTTTTAAGATCATATAGTTTTTTTTATCGTGAAACTTAGAAAGTTCTTGTTGAGATTCTCGATGTCAATCACATTCAACGCCTGCATCTTGATTATGTGAACAAAAGGCTAGACCACTATCTAAACAACTCAAAATACTTTTTTCTTGACCGGAGCATGAGGTACTAGCCCATGCTATTGGACCACTTCCTTCTCCAAAGTGACCTTCTTTTTTTGCTACAATTGCACGGGAAAAATTCAGTTGACGACAGACCACGTTAGCCTGGTAGTTATTCCAAAATTCATCACCACATACTGTGCCCCATCCCATGTCTTTGCGAAAAACTTCAACTCGACCAGCACTTCCGTTCTTACTTGAATTTCCCAATCTGACTGGAACGTTAGGTATGACTGAAAACATAAACAAGGACATGACTTTAGGGTGATGGAATTCAAGTCCTCATATACAATCAGTACTACAAAATATCAACACAAATAGTAGATATACAATGCGTCCTAATCACTAATCAAGTCTTGTTTTTTTCACTGCGCGCACCCTATATAACGCACCATATAATAAATTTGTTTTAGGAGAAATAACTGCAATAAAAACTAAGTTAAGAAATCTGCAAGCAAAAAAAACACCGTTTTTTCTTATTTTGTTTAAATGCAGTTGATTATTACTGGTGGGCTTTTACAAAAAGAAAAAATAAAACAGTTGACTGCAGAAAATGACGTCGGAAAGGCAACAATCGTGAACTGTTTAATAGCTGACGCACACATTATTCAATGGGGCGAAATTGCAGACTACTCGTCCACTTCAAGTTCGTTGACCACTTATCCACTTTCGGGCGGATACTTGAATACCCAGTCGTTTTTAGATTGAAAAAATCTGGCATAAGATAATGGATTGCCATTCAAAAGATATGACGTCATATGAGTAAAGGTGTATTTTTGAGTGGATACGCGGATACGCAGTCGTTTGTAATTGGAAGAACAAAGTGTAAGACAAAATACAGCCATTCACGAGGTAATATTAATGTAGGTTATTTAGGAGTGGGTACGCAGATACGCAGTCACGAATACAAACAACTGCATATCCACGCATCTGCGTATCCACTAAAAAATATACCTACTGTATACTCACAACATACGTGATATAATTTGAATGCATTACTATCTTATGTTTCCATTAAGGCACCCTGATGAACGTTAGGCATCACCATAGGATAGATTAGGACATTTTAACGTAGTATCCAGTATTCACTGATTTTCATATATATGGCTTAAGAATTGGATGAGTATTCTGCAATCGCTCCTTCAATGGCATGCGGCTTTCAAAACTATCACTAGGCTACTTTAAAGAAAAGCTGTCATCCCATTCAAGTTTGACATATATTAACTACAACACCTTAAGAAAGAATACTGTGAATTATTTCCTCCCAACGTCTTTTGTTCCTAAGTTATAACCGCAAAACTTCATAAAATCCGACTCAAGGAATTCCCGCCATATTTGTTTTGTAAGGGGCTGTGTAACGTCACCTGAGTACGTGAATATGGAAAATTGTATACTCATAACAGCAAAAAGTGGAAAAAATATACACGAATGGTTATACAATTAAAAGTTCGATGTTGATAATCTGTTATAAAAATAGTTTTGATAGTCTTAAATTTATTTCAATAAAAAAACTAACTCACGGGCTAGAAAAATTCCTTAAAGCATACAACCTGTAATAGAAGTCACGAAACAAACGCCAATAGCAAGATCTCAGATGACGTCACACAACTACTGACAAATAAATATGAGGGCTGTTCCGTCTTCTGCGCAGAGTACTCTGGATTTCCCAAACACTAATGGAGTGACATAGAGCAGAGTCATGTGGTTGTTCCTACTGTTCTGATAACACAAAGTTTGAAGTAGTGGCGGCTTGGAACACAACATGTGACACTGCCAATGTTCACATGATTTAAAATGGTTAATACAGATAATTGTGCATTAATTTACACCACATAGGCTGTTATTTTAAGGAGTTAATCGTTATATATCGCTGTTTGACTTTAGTTTGCCATGCGAATAACAGGGTTGGGCAAGATCAAGAAGTAAATTGTCTGAAAAGTCCCTTTAGATATGACAAGACAGAGACTCATTATACAGTGAATAATGTAAATGATTAATGATACAGAGTAACCCATGGTTTGACGCATATGTAATGAACTTAGCATTGTTCCACAACAATGTGTGTAGTCCATTACATATGGTTCCAGAACATTGTGCTAAACGTTCTGGAACATTAAATGAAGCACGTCTCATGGCGGAATTCGTCGAGTAGGATTTCATGCAGATTTGTGGTTATAACATCGGAACAAAAACGTTGGGAGAATCTACTTCACAGTAATCATTCGTATGGTATTGTTTATAATATAGGATAAACTTGAATGCGACGACTGTTTCTCATTAATATTGTATTCTTGCAGTATTAATAACGTAAATAGTTCCCAATTTTATTCAAATTAAGAAACCATCTTTATATGTTAATAAGTGTTTTTTGGTGACAGTTTCAAAAGGAACTAATGCCTGAAATAGAGTTTGCAAAGTTGTTCTTAAATTGTACACAAAGCTTACTGAGTTTCTACCAGTATTATTTGAAATACTGTGCCTCACAGAAAGCATCAAAACTACCTGCACTAAAATACCTTTGCCATTTGCGTTTCTGAAATTTTTTAGCCCTTCAGATGAACATGAAAGTAGAAAATCAGAAATTTCTAACTTTATTTTGAAACAATTTTTATACAGGTCTATAAAGTTTTCACTAATAATTCTGTGGTTGGCCTATCAGTCCTATAGCATTTAGATAGCCAATTCCCTTTATAAACGCAATAAAGTTATCCCTTATAAAAATTTTGTTGAAAGCATAAACCTCATTTCCTCGCAACCACACAATAATCTCTTGAACAGAAAACTTGAACGAATGAAATTCCTTACTAAAAGGAGATTTTTAGTATGTCACGGGAGTGTTGTTCAAAGCGCCCAAAACTTAGTGGTGGTTCCAGAGGGTCAAAACTGGAGCCAATCAATACCCTATTTCAGAGTAGTGAAAGCCAGAGATTTTTTAAAACTTTCAGCGGAGAATAAAAAATAGCTTGAAAAAGCACAGAAAAATTTTTTTGAGTGAAATAGCTTGGCATAAATATTTTTTATGCCAATTTACATGCACAATGTAAATTTTAGTTTATGAGGCAGTGCTTGGAGGTATTGTTCAAAATATGCATAGAGGCAACCAGGTTTCCAGCGTGCACAAAACGTGGTTCAAGATCAGCTCTCACTTGACCTTAGAACTCAAAGTTCATAAGGGCATCATTTTTTTAGCACGTCAGAGCGAAAAGCAAAATGCCGTGTTCGACCAATCAGATTGCCTCTTTTTACGTTGAACAAAACCAACCAATCAAATGCGTCACTGGGTATACAATATTAGCAACACGCCTTGGCGCAATCGCTCCCGTTCAAGTTCCAACAAAGAACGATAAATCTGTAAAACGCTTCAATAATCGCTTAGATAATTTACATGTTTTGCGATGCCTCCCGTTCGCCGCGGTAAAGGAAAAGACAACGGGGAAACTCCAACGGCACTACATCTACTGAGCATCTCCGTCAACAGTGCGCAGAGAAAGGTTTACCGACTCATGGTCGCCGCAATGCGTTGATCACCCCTCTCAAACATCATGCCTCAGGGACTACTGTTACCTCGCGATCCGTAACAAGAAGTTGGAAAACGTTAAACGATTAAATTATATAAAGGATATATTTGGAAAACACAACAACTAATGAATAAGAACAATCTTATGGAAAACTTAGCTGTTAGCAATACAGTTAAGGCGACTCTGACAGAACTCAGCTCGGCTTATTTTCCACAGATTCGTTGTGTCGTGTAACAGTTCTCTTTGAGCAACCAACGAAGTCTTCCAACAGTAGTTTGGTTAAATAACAATTCCCCAAGAAATTGTCTAGCGGGAATAAGTCTTCTTATACAATCTGATTTGCTATACGCAAAGTCAGCATTCTCTAGTAACTGTACTTCTTCTTATGAATTATTCATCTCCTCCCTGAATTCCGTAGAGTTCGCTTATATAGGCTATGACTGGAAGCATTACGTTATATCTATTTTATGTTATTAGCTAATGAAATGAAAATAGTAAAGAATTATACACAATCATTATGACTCAGCAAGAATCATGAGTCAGCAAAATGTCAACTATTGGTGTTTTAGAATGTTTTGTAATTCGATATCATGTCGCATATGACATGACACTACAAACGGGCCTGCGACGGTTAATATAACCGTACCCTTCAACAGAAAATACAAACGTACGCTCGACAGTAAATAGAAATACAAATGTAACCTCGGTACGAGATACTACTGCGCCCTTCGTGGGAAATGCAAATCTGCCTTCGACAGCGGAATCATGTCCTTCAGCACTATTAAGCAAGGCCCAGTTGAAAGCGATTGAAGCCATTACTACGCGAACAAATAAAATATCAATGGCTGATGTAGCGTCAAAAGCAGCCATGGCAGCAGTAAAAGACATGTCCAACTCAACGCCTACACAGTCTTGCATATCAAAGGAAAACAACAACGCCACCATCGCCGTGGATGACACCGACCTATCTACAGATACCAACAACGCCACTTCAAATACACATGTTTTATCGAGCGTGCCCAGTCAAGCCACGGCGGTTCCAGCACGACCTAGCGTCCCCTACATCAACGGGTTCCACGAAGGTCCAGCGTCATATGTCCGCAAAATCCAAACGGGTGAGTTTTTCGATTTATCTAAACTTTTACCAAAAAATATGACAACAGGTGACCAGTCCGATGAGGAAATGACTCCAACACTACAAACCTCAATGATCAAGGCCAAGAAGGCATCCCAACCTGCAACCTCAAAAATCACTAACATTAATTAGTGGACAACAGCTTTCGCTGTATACATGAGCGTGCTGTATCACGAATTCGCGGTCGGGCCCAAGAACTCCTAGCATACATGAGTTTGATACCTGATGCAGCCGACACACACAAACGGTTGGGTTGGTGTATTTACGACCACAAGTTTAGATGCAAAGCTCCACTTAATCCCCAACATAAATTGGTCAAATATAGACCGACAACTATTGCTAATGATATTCACAACTGCTCCTGACACGTTGGAACAGCAGTACCCAATTTTCTCAAATGGACCCCGTAACCGGGCTTCCTCAGGGGCTGTGCGAGAAGGCTACTGCATTGAGTACAACGAAACAGGAAACTGTTCTCGACAATCATGCCGATACTGCAACATGTGCAACAATGCAATGGCCTGCATACGGGGTGTCGTTGCACCAAACAACCTATACAAGTGCATGAAGAGCCATCCACGAAACGTAGTTCAAAGTCCTCCAAGTCAAGAAAAGACTAACGAACAAACACTGCCGACTCCAGCTTCTGTGCAGAATTTAAAGGATGCACTGTCCGGTCACCCAGACAATACGTTTGTAATGCAACTCACTATTTATTTTACACAGGGTGTGCAAATAGGTTTTCAGAGGCACGTACCCCCAGGTTTTCAAAAAATTTTCCCACTGCTTCAGCCCAACCAGAGATGGTTTTCTCCAATTTAGCAACTGAAGTCTCTCTTGGCTGCATGGCTTGTCCTTTTGATACTCCCCCTTTCCGCAACTTTCAAGTTTCTCCAATCGGTTTACTCCCTAAAAAGCACTCCTGCAAATTTCCTACAATTTTTCGTTTGTATTATCCAAAATCCGGCTCAACCAGCATAAATTGTAGCATTTTAAAACAGGATTTCAGTCTCCAGTATGTCACAATTGATGATGCTACTGAAGCGTCATCAACTAATAAGAGCTTTGGTCAGGTTTGTTCTCTTGCAAAAACCGACATTGAGCCCGCGTTTCGGCTTATACCAATCCATCCGGATGACTACAAGTTATTAGGTATGTGCTGGGAGGGGAAATGTTACTATGATAAGATCCTCCCATTTGGTTTACGCAGCGCCCCTAACATGTTCAACAAACGTTCTGAAGCCCTAGAACGGATCCTCCATAATAAATGTAATATCTCCTTTGTATGCCATATTCTAGATGACTTTCTCCTGATAGAACCTCCAGCAAATACATCACCTGTTGACAGTATCTGTCAACAATGCCTCACTAATATGCTATCTGTGTTTGAGAAGATAAGGACACCCATAGCCCTGGGAAAAAACACAAGGCCCTTTGCAGGTAATGGCGTTTAGGGGGAATCTACTAGAGTCCGTGAAGATGCAAACCCGTCTTCCCCCAGACAAAATCGAATAACTACATGCTATTTTTGGGCAGTTTCAGCACAGACGGTCCTGTACACTGAAAGAGCTACAATCCTTAATAGGAACTCTTAATTTTTCATGCAAAGTCATTCCCCCAGGTCGCCCCTTTTTGCAACGGATAGTTGCCTTAACAAGAGATGTCAAAAAATCACACCACCAGATAAAATTAAATTCTGGCTTCTTTCGTTACCTTAAAATGTGGCAGGAGTTTATCTGCAACTGGAATGGGGCAAAATTTTTCTTGTCCTCACCCTGGCAGGATTCCAATAGTTTAGACTTACACACTGATGCCTCGGGTGCATTAGGCTACCGGGGCATAATTGGCAACCAGTGGTTTCAAAGCAAATGGGAAACACATCAACAGTTAAGCAAACCCAGTATCACTATCGCATGGCAGGATCTTTTCGCAATTGTGGTAGCACGCCAGATTTGGGGTGAACTGCAGCAAAACCATCGCATTCTATTTCACTGCGATAATGAGGCTGTGGTGATGATAAATGATAAATACCATGATAAATACCAAGCGCTCCAAAGTGCCAAGGGTTATGGATCTTTTGCGTCACTTAACATTGTTAACCCTGCAACACAACATGCGTATTAGTGCAGAGCACATCCCGGGCAAACACAACACAATAGCCGAAGCCATCTCTCGTTTTCAATTTCAGAAATTTCAACTGTTGGCCCAAATGCGAATACAAGTTCCTGTCCAATTCCAGGCATTGTAATGACCCTTTGAACGAAGACATTCAGCACTACATAAATCTGTCATTTGCTCCAACTACACAACAAACATACAGCTCTGGGGAGAAACGTTTTATCGCCTTTACTAAACTATATAAGCGAAAACCGACCCGAGAATGCCTGCCTGCGAACCAATCCTTACTGACTGAATTTGTTGCTTTTCTGGCCAACTCTATCAAATACCCCTCGATATAAAAACGCTTAACTGCTGTTCGTCATCACCACATTCAACATGGTTTTCATCTAAATTTACAAAAAATGCTACGTTTGCAACTTGTCCTGTGTGGGATTAAACGCTCCCATAGAGATCAAACTAGAGTTCGTCTACCAATTACACCTCACCATTTAAAACTTCTTTACCTATTGCTCGCCATTCCAAACACACAGGGCTTTACCTCACTTATGATTTGGGCAGCCATGGCTTTAGCATTTTTTGGTTTTATGTGTCTTGGTGACCTAACATGTAATTCAAAAATTAAATCCCAATGTTCACCTCACTCAAGAGAATATCACTTTTTTGCCAAAAATTGGCCCACAGTCTATGACCATCCTCATAAAGGAATCTAAGACCGATCCGTTTCGCCTCGGCCATACAATCACAGTTGGGGCAACCAACTCAGATATTTTCCCACTGTATGCTCTACAAAGATATCTCGCGGCAGGTTCTCCAATTTTTGGTCCTCTATTTATCCATGCCTCTGGGGAACCACTTACAAACAATTTTTAACCACTGAAACTCGTAAGCTGCTAACCCAAGCAGGCTTCAATGCTACAAATTATGCTGGTCGTAATTTCAGAATCGGAGCAGCAACATCTGCAGCCGAGGCAAAGTTACCTGTATGGCTAATAAAAACTTTAGGAAGGTGGTCGTCCGACTGATATGAACGCTACATACGGACACCAGCGTCTACGTTTTCTGGTGTATCAGCCATGTTGGCCAATGCTGACCAAAGTTACTAGGCCCAACAGTCGTAGCCGGCATGAACATGTATTTCAGGAACTTAAAATAACTAAGTGAATAAAAAATACAACCGGTAGATTATATACACTTCAATTTGCCTCTTGCCATACTAGTTCAGGTTGGTGCTACACCGTTGCTTTTTTTTCGGTTTTTCGTCTATAGGGAATACGTTTCATGTATTTTTGGGGTTGAAGTGCTCCTAAATGGTCACCTTCAGGCCCATAGACTCTAGTCTTATGTAAATAGAATTAGTTAAATCATAAGAACTGTCCAAGGGGATTAGCACCCCCTTCTTTACATCCAGGGGATTATCACCCCTTCTTAACTTCTAGGGGATTTTAACCCCTTCAGTTCTAAGGGATTATCACCCCTAGGGCATTCAGTCTGGAGGATCTTCACCCCTAAGACATTCATTCTCCAAATTGTAAGCGTATTTTAGAACAATTCTGTAAATATCGATCGCTGGAGTAATTCGCCCTAACAACTGTTTCTCCAAAAAAATATTTGTGTCAGTGTGTTTCATTCTCAATCCGATAAAACGGAAAAGCACTTGAATCATTAAATGTATATTAAGCTCTCGTTCAAAAATTCTTTGTCCAAAGTGTATTATTTTGTAAATTACAGCTTATGAAAGCATACGCTATGGTTATAAAGCTAGTCCTTTGCTAAATATTCCCTCTCTAATAATCCCCTCTCGTAGTAGTCCCCCTCTCTGTATACAACTGCAGTCTAGTAGTCTAGTAGTCCCCTCTCTGCATACAACTACACAAAGTATTTGCCTTACAATTGAAATGACATTCGTGCGGTTCTCAATGATGACATGTTAAATCACGAGAATAAGCATTCAGCGTTCAACATTTTAGAACATGTAATACCATGTCAATTCAGCTTCACTAAGTTTTCGATTATTTCTGACAAGATATAATCTCAAGAGATAGAAAGTACGTCGCAATTTACATTTTCAAAATTTTAGGTATAGTAAAAGCAAGAAAAGTGCGGCTGCCACATTTCAATACGAACAAGCAAATTCTGCTATAATATGGGTTAATCAGCATTGTTATGCAGTACTTTTTGACGTCAGATGTACATGCATTCATAGAATTCTCAAACTGAAACAAACATCATATTTTTCTGTCAGAGTACAATCCTGCTTGAAGCGACAAGATATAAAAGCAGTAGGCAACATCGACAAGCCTTACCAAAATTACTTAATTCTACAAAGACATTCCACTCTGAATTCGTCCAGTAGATCTCCCGCTCGGATTTTGTTCAAAAGTTGAAAATTCAACTATCATTAAGTAAAATATATTTCCGTTGAGACTCACAAATGTAGCGCCTACGGTTATGTAGAACGTCAGCATAATTTTATGCAATTGTTATTACTTTGAAATTACTAGTCAAAATGAAACGAATTTTATACAACTGTTGCAAATAAAAGCTGACATTAATCACTCATCACGCCATGCATAGGCATCAAATTACTTAAGATTTTTCTAACAATACTTTAAAATTTTGTGCCAAACTTTGATATTGACGCAAGATCGACTCGGCAACAAGATAAAATATAAACAGCATTCCAAAAGTCCATTCGTAAAAAGGCAAAGCGAACTATTTTTGGGGTATAATGTCCAATTATTGAGCAGTAAGCTACAAAACCCAAGGCAGCTATTAACTCAGGTCAAATACCGTTCTTTTTGAACCCAAAAAAACCCTGCTAGATGTTATATTTTTTAACAATATAAATGTTGTCAAACTTGAGTAACCTTCAGGGGTGTATTGGAGAAGGGCTCGCGGGAGCTGAGCCTCCCTTGTTGGAATTTTTGTCCAGTTGGGGGGGGGGGGGCTCAGACCCCCACTCATAGCTTTTCAAGATTGCATAATTTCATTGTTTGAAACCGTTCATTGTAATTAGGTGATTTAATCGTAATATATTCTCACCGTTGGCCTCACTGCAAAATACCTTAACTGAAGATAACTAAGAATGGGGACAAAAACGTTTTTGAGCTCAGAGTAAGGTGCGGCGAGGCGACAGCGTCGCAGCCAAGGGGAGGTGGGTGGGATGCACGAGTACTATTTTCCGCGTCCAGGTCATGTTCGTGGCAAACTATGAAAAGTCGCTGTTTTTCCTCCTATTTATGCAAAACCTATTCGCTCATGTGATTACTCCAATGCTGCTCAGGGTTATCGTTAAGTTTTATGCGTTAATATGCTATTGTTTAGTAATGCGCTCACTGAGAATAGTAATATATTCTCACTGTTCGCCTCAGTGCACAATACCTTAACTGAAGATAACTAAGAATGGGGACAAAAACGTTTTTTACACACGAGCTTCGCCAACTTTGAAATAACAACATTCGCTTTTCTAAATCTATACTGCAGCATAAGTACTCTCTCCAATACTCAGAAATA
>JAOBYK010486900.1:0-13455 GCA_025434845.1 Phenganax subtilis | reverse complement strand
CACCTTCTTGTATCCGCCTTTGAGTGCTTGTGGTGAGTAAACTGCTTTTGTGTTTGAAAATCTTCACAAAAAGATGATAAGATGTTCAGTTTGTGTCTCTACAATCTTTGATTACTCTAAAAATCTCAGCTCTGAGTTGAGAATAATAATAATTGTTGCAACAATTATAATCGTTATTATTATATCTGAATTCAGGGCTGTAACTAGACACGATAATGTGAGCTATTCTGCAGTTTTATTGGTTAAACTATTTGCTATATATCAGCTCATATGCGGCGAGCTCGAGTGACCAATAACACAAAATTGCGCCACTAAATCGTGTTAAAAATAAGGTGGGAATCTCTTACAAAAAGCAAAACTTTCTTATTTTCCAAAACAGTAATCTGATGTCGTGACAAAAACGAATATTGCTATTAAAAGTCTTTTCTAAGCAAGCAAATTTTTTCTCAAATTGGCAGTTAGTTTTACCAACCATGTTAAGTACATCACATCATCGCAGAAAAACATTAAAAATGTTGACAGATTGTGAACTACAATACGTTCATTGCCCAATCACATGAACAGTGTTGTTTATTGCTGTCAATACATGTTATAAAATAATTACCATTCGCTCTTGTTCTACATAAGCTGATATTAGCTTTTACAATTGTTGATTCTAAAACTGGTGCTGTTTGATTGGCTAACTAAACGTCACATTCGATAGTTATGACCTACTAGTGTGGAATCTGAAGATTTGCTCTGTGTAGTACATCGTATTTGCACTTAATATCCCGAGCTAAGACGTCACCATTCGCGTGCACAACTCTTGCGAGACGAAAGTGAAAGGTGGGAAACACAAAACTTTATTCAAAACAGCAGAAATGGCTTCCACACAAAAAAAGATTCTTCCGACTCAGCGGAGCCGATATTCAAAGTTTTATGAATGAATAATAAAACAAATTTTAAATTCCTTTTTCATGCAATATGAAGATTCCCAACTCTTCATATAAGGTGCTCAATCCCATTTAGTAACTGTTCTTGGTATAATTGTTAGATAATTTATTCCTGAAAATATATGAGCAATCCCTGATCTTGGCATAGGCACACTAAGGGACTATAAATAACAATAACAGTCCTTAAACACGTTCTTGTTATTTTAAATTCTAGCTCAGGAATGTGAGAACTCTGGTGAGATTTTCCAGGAATGTGGCTTGGCATGTGAGAAAACATGTCGTGATTTATCTCTTGACGTGGTTTGCAGCGAAGAATGCATTCCCGGATGTCAATGTCCAAAGGGTAAACTTCTGGACGACAAAAGTCGATGTGTTCCGATTTCGGAATGCCCTTGCCAACACGACGGGCAAACGGTGCCCGCAGGAACAAGCGTTGAAGTTGAAGAATGCAGAACATGGTACGTAATATTTAATCCTGAGCTATTTCTATTTACCCTCATGCATTCTTTGACCCGATTTCTCCATCGAACTAATCACCAGCTCGACCTAATACGAATGACTTGAAGTCTTTATATGAGCAGATTTGCATCGACTAGCAATTAGGTTTGGAGAGCAATAGTTCGACGTCTAAGTCAGGTGCTAAGCCTGATTCTTATATTTCGAAGATCATCGCCGATGAGAGCGTTGCTATTTTAGGGATATATACGAGAACATGTTTCTAATGCTTTCGGCGACCATCGTCGAGGATGACAAAAAATATAGTTCGCGTTTTGTAATCTTGCCGAAAACTCAAGTTGATCGACAACACATGGCAACTAAACGTTGTTGGTAACTGGTAACGTTCCCGGCGATCATCGCCAATGATTGGTGACTTACGAGAATCAAGTTTTGATAGGGTATTCAAATACAAAATATCTTCCAGAATAGTGTATAATCCAGTGTTATATAGACAAACGTAAATTATCCAGTTGGTGTCAGGTGGAGTAAAATCTACAGCTTCACGATAGAGAGTACACCACTCGGGTTAAAGAACTTACGAATACTATATACAATATACGGCGTTGGAAAGAGTATCTGCATCTTTCTGCATGGGCAGAAAATAATCTGGCAGCAGACTGAATGCAAGCTATCTGCTTGACTTCGTTGCTGTCTTCAAAGCGATAACTTCTGGTATTCTTGCATGCGTAAAAATGTTTGCGACAAAGATTTTGGTAGTTTTAACTAACTGTTATCGTCTAAGGTGCTTACTGACGAGCAAACTTTCCAATGTTTCTCTGAAAGTTTATATCACAACATTTATTTGCTTATTTGTAGCGAATACTTGACAAGTTTTTTCTGTCAAGTACGCTTGTTCAAAGGTGAAGTCTAACGTTTCACGTAGCGCAATGAACCAACGTGTTCGTGGCCAAAGTTGGCAAAGTTTTGAAAGACTGTATTCCAATATTTAGCTTTGTATAATCGTGTTTCGCCAACATTTTCATGCATTATTATTCGACAGCCGGTAGAAAATCTTGGAAAAAATTCGACTGCACACGAACATGCACTAATTGGCAAATATGAATTGTGATTGAAAGCCTGTCACACAAAAACTTGCTCGTCTGCATGTAAGAATTTTTTATGGTGGAGTGTACTGATGTATTGTTTAAGCAGCCTAATTATTTTTCCCATACAGTACATGCAGGTCTGGTATTATGAGTTGCGAAGATGATCAAGATTGCAAAGAAAAAGGTAGCTAACAATTATCTTTATCCATGCATGGAAACTATAGCCGTAGTAGTTAAGCTAATCAGCTTTCCTGCCAACTTTCTTTCTTAAACTTTTACAAATACATAAAGAAGGAAGGGAATTAATCTAATCAGTGTCAAATTATTGAATTTCCTTTGGTTTACAGGAGAGCGATTTGAGCATTAATCGCATCTTTTTTGAGGTGTATATCATGGCACATTTGCCTACAGCCAATAAATATCACTTTAGTATTTGCAACTAGCCTATCTGCATTCAGCTTTAAAAATATGAATTTTGTTCTTGTTTTCTTGCTCTAAAACTTCTCAAATTAGCTTTGGAAAATTTTGATTTTTCATGTTATATAATTTCCGACAAAAATAAATTTAAGATTTTACGAATATTAATGATATGCTAATTTTATTACGATAAATTTAATTCAAATTGTTCTACAAACTAAGAATTGTTTTGACAAACTTCAAGATATCGGATTTTAGCAAAATGAGTTCTTGTGCTCTCCTCCTTAAACGGTCCGATTACCGACGGATATAAAATCAATCGCCAAATACATTGTTATGACATCTTTCCTAAATAGAGAACGGTTAGATGTAATCTATAATTGCTTTATACAATAAACAAGAATAAAATCAAGTGAAAAAAGTTGTATTACATGAAAAAAGTCCCTACGAAATTTCGGAGATAGAATAAAATTCTGCATGTTGACGTCATGCGTGTCTATTTAGTAAGGTCCATTTTCCACTGCGCAAATTTGTTCGTGCAAAAAATAAACCTAGCAACGTGACTGGCTCGCTTTGACTTTTTCGCGGCAATTATTTTGCTAGCCAATAACATTGCTGGATTTATTTTTCACTCAAAAAAATTGGTGTAGTGGAAGACGGGTTTAATAGATCACGGCTTTCAGCCAATCAAAACGCGTAAAGTACTTTTATTATTATACAATTAAAGTCGTGCAATTAATTCCAAGTCATACTCGTGATTAACAAATCAACCAATCAACCTCTCGCTACGCCGTCGTTTGATTTTGTCATCACTGGTATGATTTCGGCATTAATTGCACTCCTATTTCTTTATATCACTATTATGCGCCAATTGTCTTCAAGAGTTTATTTGTCTGGCGGTAGACAGCTTGAGTAAATTTTATATGTAAGGCACTTTGGTATATTGCCCTGCAACTATCTCTTGACAATTGTGTAGACGACTTTACTTGCTTGTACGACGAACAAGCAAACGCAGCAGCCACATACATACACATGTTATATTAAAATCCGACTTTTTAACAAGATTCCACGCCAAGGAACAATCTTTGAAGTCGTTCAAAAGAACAAATGAAATAAGTCAAGCAATGCGTCCCATGTCTTTATGTATTGTTGAACACCTGGTAAAGAGATAAAATTTTTGACTATGCATTCATAAACTTGAAACAAATTTCTACCACAGAAATGCAGAGTCTATATCAATAAGCAGAATAACGTTTACCCCTACACTCGTGCCTCCTAATTTGTCAATAAACTTTGAGCCAATTTCTCCTATGACCCGTCGTGCCCCAGACTCCAGTGAACTTAATTATCAAACATTTTCTCTCGGCAGGAGCCCGTTTTCAAATATAGATTTGCATTAACTCTGGGTTACCGAATTTCAAATTTCGAGACTTCTAAGTTAAACTTATAAAGAGTAAAAGTTTCAACTGCTGACCCACGATTAAGCCGACCAGCTTTTGAATCATTAAACAATCTGGCACAGGATGAGATTGTTGGCATTTTATGGATTAATTAAGAACGAGTTTAATATGAGCAGGAGATCTGTATTGAGCTCAAGAAGTACTTCAAAAAGTTAATGCCAATGTTGATCTTCATTGGAAATTACAAATGTTGTGTGGACAGCGATTGTTACTGAGGCTAATCAATGTACCTTTAACCTTATAGACAAAATTTCAAAAAATTTTGAACTGGGAAAATCTTTATCACAGCCTGAAAGAGCGTCCTGAATTTAGTAAAACTGCCAAGTTTGGATGCGAAATACTGTAAAGTAAGGAAAATATAGCCGAGCAAAGTTGACAAATTTTGTATATTTTTCTATTACGCGCGGGAAATGGATACCCATTTTCTCGAACGGAATATCCATTTCCCGCGCGTAATAGAAAAATATACAAAATTTGCCAACTTTGCTCGGCTATATTTTCCTTATTTTACAACATTTCGCATCCAAACTTGGCAATTTTACTAAACTCAGGACGCTCTTTCAGGCTGTGATAAAAGATTTTCCTAGTTCAAAATTTTTTGAAATTTTGTCTATAAGGTTAAAGGTCCATTGTGAACTTCACCATATACTATAGAGTGTATACTGTTGCAAGAGTTTTTTTAATTTGGACCATAATTTTCTGCAAAACGAATGCTGCCTGTATTGATACCTATCAACTGTTCCTTGAATGCTTTATCACGATGCTTTATGCATAAGATCATGTTTCGACTGATGTGTTTTGTTTAAATTACAAAAAATTTTTCAATTGAAAACGCGCTTTTCAAGTCGGTAATTTTTCACGGACTCTCATATTTCAATTGTGTCTTTTTCCTTGTTTTTTCCAGGACCTTGCGACTTGCTACCTTGCAAAAACAATGGGACATGTAATCAAAATGGAGAGTCTTTTACGTGCGAATGCGTTGGAAATTTTATAGGCAAAACTTGTGAAGGTATAAGTACCGTCATCAAATTTATGACATTAGTGCAACTTCGTATTTTTAGCACTAAGTGTAATTACGCCTAACGTTGGGCGTAACGCAAGTAAACACTGAATGTTAGTTGCCTGAAGATTGCCTTACCTAATGTAGAGCGTGAAACACAGTGTAGCAACGACTCTATTTTAGGACATTTAATAACAATATATGTATATGTACATATATATAATTGTAATTCTGAATTCTAGAGAAAATGCACAATTGATTGCTTAAATTACATATTACAGCCAATATTCAAAGTTTTTTTTAAATAATTAATAAAACAATTTTTAAATTCGTTTTTATGCAATATCAAGATTCCCAAACTCTTCATAGGGCGCTCAATCTCATTCAACCTTTTTCTTTTTCTTTAACCTTATTTATATATCATTACATTCTAATTATCTACGTCAATCATTGTTCCTTAGCGTTCAATTTCCTGTTGACCAGACTTCGTTCGATTAATATTTAACTATATCTATAACTATTTACACTTTTTGTTACATAATTGTAAAAATATATGAGCAATTTCTGACTTTGACATTGGCACACTAAGCCACTAAAACTAAGGCCCGTTTCATACGCCGAATTTCACTTGTGCCGAATTAAATTGAATTGAGTACGGCTTTAATCTGAACGCAGCACGGCAATTGATTCATACGGCGTTCTCAATTCAGGCGAATTTAATTTACTTGAAATGTTTGTCTGAGTATAAGGTAAAATGTAAGATTTAAAATATTTATAATTTATGCTTTGAATTCGGCACATGTGAAGTACGTCGTCTGAATCAACTGCCGCGCCAAAGTCGCATGATGTGACAAAGGGTGTCGAATGTAGTTCTTTTGCCGTACTAAATTAAGTTGGCGAACTTAATTTGATTCAGACGCCGAACTTTAGTCGTACCTAATTCTGTAATTTAAATCGGCACAAGTGAAATTCGGCGTATGAAACGGGCCTAACAATGTCAATTCTTAATTACATTCTTGTTTATTGAAAATTCTAGCTCTAAAATGTGAGAACTCTGGTGAGATTTTCCAGGAATGCGGTTTGGCATGTGAGAAAACATGTCATGATTTATCTCTTGACGTGGTCTGCAGCGAAGAATGCATTCCTGGATGTCAATGTCCAAAGGGTAAGCTTCTGGACGACAAACGTCGTTGTGTTCCGATTTCCGAATGTCCTTGCCAATACGATGGGGAAACGATCCCCGCAGGAACAAGCGTTGAAGTTGGTGAATGCAGAACATGGTACGTAATATTTAATCCTGAGATATTTCTATTTTATCCTTATGCATTCTTAGACACAGTTTTGGCATCGAACTAATGAGCAGCTTAAGCTAGTACGGATGACTTCAACCCTTTTAAAGTCTTTATTTGAGCTGATTTGCATTGACTAGCATTAAGCTCGGAGCGCAAAAGTTCGACGCCTAAAACGGGTTATAAACCTGATTCTTGTATTTCACCGATCATCACCGATGAAAGCGTTGTGATCTTAGGGATATAATATGATAACATGCTTTAAATGTTATTGGTGACCATCATAGAGCAATGGCAAGAATTTAGTTGCTTCTTGCAATCTTGCCGAAAACTCAAATCGATCGACAACATATTACAACTAGGCATTGTCGGTAATCGATAACGTTCCCGGCATCGCCAGTAATCGGTGAATCAAACTTTGGTAGGGTATTCAAATACAAAATATCTTCCAGAAGAGTGAATATAATCCAGTTTTATGTGGACAAACGTAAATTATCCAGGTGGTGTCAGGGGGAGTAAATCTACAGTTTGACGATAGAGGGTACACCAAAGCCGTTAGACAACTTACAAATACTGTAATATAGAGTTAAAAAGATTACTTGGCTCTTTTTGGGCAGAAAATAATCTGGCGGTGGACTGAATGCAAGCTGCCTCTTTGACGTCATTTTTGCCTTCCAAGGAATATCTTCTGGTATACTGACAAAATATAAACACGCCTAACATTTTTTGTTACCTTCTGTTTTTGCGGTGTGCCGCATTTCAATATACAGGGTGTCTCAAAAAAAATAACGTAATCCAACTTTGGCACGCTGTTGCGCAAAAATCACTCGATAAACTAGTGTAATTGTTTAATATTTAGACAGATCAGGCTTTTAGCTGTTGAATGACGTGTTTTTTATAACACATGGAGCAAAAATGAGCATATACGAGCGCCATAAAAAAGCTTGGTCAAAATTGCATTCTTTCAACCATTGAAAATGAACTCTCTTCGGGACTTAGGTAGCGTCTCATTAACTATGCATAAGCAGTTTTCCCGCACGTGTTGCAGAAGAAATAAAGCCAATTTTTGGCATGCCATTGCGTTTTTTATTGTTTAGTAGCTCAAAAATTAGGCGCAGAGGTGAAAGAATGCAACTTTTAGCAAGCTTTTTCATTGCACTCGTATTTGCTCATTTTTACTTCGTGTGTTATGAAACACATGCCATTCAACAGCTAAAAGCCTGATCTTTCCAAATAACTAAAAATTACAGTCGTTTATTTAGTAATTTCTGCACAGTAATGCGCCAAAGTTGGATTACGTTTTCTTTGAGACATCCTGTATACTATGCTGTGATGCTGTATTCTCGGATTTTTTGTGTGGTATTACGGTAATGACATCCTCCCAATGTACCGCTCGTTACTGAACGCCTGACACCCAAAATCTTGCTCGTCTTTATGTTGGAACTCTTATGGTAGAATGTAGTAATGCATACAGTTTAAGCTGCTTAAATATTTTTCTCCTACAGTACGTGCAAGTTTGGTATTATGAATTGCGCAGATGATCAAGAATGCAAAGAAGAAGGTACCTAACAAAATATTTTTATCGATAAAGAGTTTCAGAAAGCTGTAGTAGTAACCAGCTTTCTTGCCAACTTTCTTTCTTTAATTTTTAAATTTACAAGTACATAAAGAAGGAAGGGAGTTAATCCATCAGTTATACATCTTTTGTACTCAGTGGCAAATTATGCAATTTCGTTCTGTTTACAGGAGAGCGCTTTGAACATTAATCGCATCTTTTCTGAGAAGTAATGGCTTTTGTTCACTGCCATTAAAAATCACTTCGGTATTTACAACTAGCCAATCAGCATTCAGCTTACAAAATATAGATTTTGCCTCCTCTTTTGCTGTAAAACTTCTCAAAATGAGCTTTTAAAAAATTTTGCCCTTTGAATTGAATATTCTCCGACGAAAGTAAATTTTGTATTATACGAACATTACTGTTATGCTAGTTTTATTCAAATAAATTTAATTAAAAATTGTTCGACAAACTAAGAATTTTTTGACAAAATTCAAGATATTGAATTTTAACCAAATGAGTTTATGTGCTTTTATCCCCCCCTTAAACAGTCGGATTACAGTCGGATATAAAATTAATTTTGAAATAGATTACTATGACATCTTTTGTGACAACGGTTAGGTGTAATCTAATTTCTTGATATAATAAACAAGAATAAATAAAGTGAAAAAAGTTTTATTATATGAAAAATATCCCAAGGAAATTTTTTCAGGTAGAATAAAATTGGGCAAGTTGACGTCATTCATATGTCTGTTCAGTAAGGCTCATTTTCCACTACGCACATTTGTTCTTGCGAAAAATAAATCTGGCAACGTGATTGGCTTACTTTCGACTTTTCGTGGCCGATTATTTTGCTATAGCGAATCACGTTGCTGGATTTGTTTTTTGCTCCAAAAAGTTCTCGTAGTGAAAACAGGCTTAATAGATTACGGCTTTCAGACAATTAAAACGTGTGAAGTACTTTTATTATTATATAATGAGTAACACGAGGTTGCTCCATTCACTGTGCGGAATAGTCTGCATTTCTCGAACACTGATGGAGTGACATAGAACAGTGTCATGTGATTGTTCTGAACTGTCCTGATTACACCAAAGGCGTGCTACATATAATGCTCTGGAACGTACTGATCAGTGTTCTCTGGAACTATATGTAATGGATGCACACACTCTTCCGGAACAATGTTTAGTTCATTGCATATGCGTCAAACCATGCATTACGATATTATGCAACATTACAATATTATATTACGATATATCATTCACATAATTCAGTACATAATAAGGCCCGGTTCAAACATCGAACTTTTCATGTGCCACATCGAATGCAAATGAGCCTAAGCAAAGACTTATGCTCATTTGCATTCGATTTGGCACTTGAAAAGTTTGACGTTTTTGAACCGGGCCTAATTCTCTGTCTTGTCTCATCTAAATGGAGATTTTAGACGTTTTATTTCTTGATCTTACCTATACCTGGCATTTGCATAGCAAAACATAGACAAACATAGATATATAATGATTTACTCCTTAAAATAACACCCTATGTAGTGTGAATTAATGCACATTTTCTGTATTAACCATTTTCAGTCACGTGAAAATGGGCAGTGTCACATGTTGTGTTCCACCTGCCACTACTTCAAATTTGGTGTGATCGGAACAGTTCAGAACAATCACATGACACTGTTCTATGTCAATCCATTAGTGTTCAAGAAATCCAAAGTACTCTGCACAGTAAAGCCTAGTTCTCTTATGCCGCCGATGACAGGGCCTGCGGAGCGTATCAGAAAGTAGGAGGAGGGCTAAGCCTCATAAATAGAACCCCCCTGGAAAATATTTAATTTTCTATAACTCTTTAACGCTATTATCTGCTAGCCACCAAAAAATGTGAGGAGCTAAAGCCCCCTCAGGCCCCCGTCTCCGCAGTCCCTGGATGACCGGCGCCGTTAATTGTCCTTGGTCGCTGATGCTTGAACTCTTTTGTTTATTTTCTTCTCCAATGATCAAAGACGTAGAGAGCCGCCAGCATCGGCGGTATATGACAACCAGGCCTCAATGGAGCTGTCACCAAATCGAATAAAATAGTGCAATTAAATCCAATTGATACTCGCAAATCAACCAATCAACTTCCAGCAACGCTGTGGATTGATTTTTTGATCACTCGTATGATTTAGCATTAACTGGACTCCTGTTTTCCCTGTTGTCACTATTAAGCCTCAACCCTACATGATGAGTGAAATTGTCTGGTGCTAGACGGCTTGAGTAAAATGTACAAGTAAAGTGCTTTGGTGTATTGCTGAGCAACTTTTCGTGACAATTTCCTAGACGACTTTATTTGCTTGTCCGACAAACAAGTAAAACTTGGCAGCGGTATAGATACACAAGTTATGATCGCTTAGAAGCCGGCTTTTTGACAAGATTCCATGAGAAGAAAAACTTTTTCATGTTTGGTCGTTAAAACGTGCAAATAAAATAAGTCAAGCCCCGTTTCTTTATGTATTTGTTGAAAACCTGGTAAAGAGCTAAAATTTTTGGCTATTCATTCATAAACTTGGAAACAATTTTCTACCACAGAAACGCAGAAACTATATCTACAAATAAGCTGAATAACTTTTACCCCTACACTTTTGCCGCCTAATTTGTTAATAACCTATGTGGCAATTTCTCTTTCCATCGTGCTCCAGATTCCAGTGAACTTAATTATCAAAGATTCTCTCTGCATGTTTAGCACCAAACATGTACAATTTTTACTTTGTGGAAGACGTTTCTCAAATATATATACTAGCGTTGACCTATGCAGCATTTTTACCTTTCAAAAATCGAGACTTCTGTGTTAAACATATAAAACAAGCAATTGAAACCTTTTCTTTAAGATTTGCGGTGACCCACGCTTAGGCTGACCAGATTTTGAATCTTTCAACAATCTGGCTGAAGATCAGATTGTTGCCATTTAATGGATTAATAGACAGATTTAGATCGACTACGCGGACGTTAAGACGACGTCAATATAACGAGCGAGGTCTGGGTTCAGGACGCCGTCGTGTTGTAGATAAAAACAGATTTAGATAAAAAAAGTAGGACGTCAAGACAAGACTAAGACACTTCATATTTTGAATATCCATTTTTCTTATTGACTAAAATCTTCAAAAGAATAAAATATTTCTCTTTTGGCCACATCATGCTCGACCTATAGTGATAAATATGAATACAATACTGTACCACAATAACTTTCCAAGTTTTAAATTTACAAATTTTAATAAAAAATACTTATATAAAAATGGGAACTTCAACTGACTTAAATAAAAATTTGAAACTGCATAGATTGATCAGAAATAGGCCATAAAACAAGGAAGAAAAAATCTTGCTTGAAACCGGCATGAAGCATTATTGTTTGTTTTATATTTGGCACGGCTGCTGTAGATTGCACCATTGCAAAACCAGCAGCAAATTTTGGTACAACTTGCAGTAAAATTTATGCGTATATGTAAATAAATGAATCCGAAAAATGTCAAAAATTACAAAACAATAATTTATTGAAGTTATTCGTACGATTTTCATTGTGTACGTACTGTTTTCACCGAAAAAATATACTGTAAAAACTGACGTCCTGGATAGGACATGAAAAGTTGCTTTGGCGTCCTGAAAATCGCCGCAACAACGTCACCAGCCAGTAAACAAAACGCCATATTTTCCCGCCATCTTGCATTACTCACGTCGAGTTGACGACTGCGTCCTCAATCTAAATCTGTCTAATTAAGAACAAGTTTAAGTATGAGCGGGAGATCTGTATTGAGATCAAGAAATACTTCAGAAAGTTTACGCAAATGTTGTTCTTTAGTGAAAACTAGTTACAAATGTATACATGTGTGTACTGCAATTGTAACTGAGGCTGAGCAAATGTTCGTGAACTTCACAATATACTAGAGCGTATAGTGTTGCAAGAATTGTTCTAATTTTTTACGCTGTCTTTAGCCCAAAGTTTTCCGCATCGCGAATGCCCTGTATTCATATGTATAAACTGTTTTCGACTGATGTGTTTTGTTCTGTGAAATATTTCGGTCTGAATGTAAATAAAAAAGGAGAAATGCTTCGTCAAGGTTTGAGATTTCGCCGCCATATTGCCTTTTGTCTGGCAGACGCATGAGCGGTCAGCCCGCTAAGTTTGTGACGTCATTGGGTTCTTCGCAGTAAATGAAGTTATGTGTTTATAAAGAAAAACTGACGTATTTCATCGATAATTTAAGTTCAGTTAGGGGCAAAGTTTTAAATTTAAGTGATTCCACTTCTTCAAGCAAGAGTGTAAATAATGTGGATACAAATATTTCGCAGAACGATGAAGTTTTGGGCTATCAATTTCTGCTCAGACGACTTTCGAGTTCCAATTTCGACCCTGAAGATAGCGCGATTTATACAATTTGTTAACAATCTGTGTGATGACTTGTATATGTGCCATTAGTCTTTGGACTACCATTGGTGCGCATGCAAAAAACAGAATAATGTGACATTTTACCAAAACAAATTTATTTAACAAAATTTTATAGCGAGCCACTACATGTAAATATCAATATACCGTAAACTACGATCTTGCTTCGAAGCCCTCAATGACGTCACAAATTTAGAGCGCTGACTGCTTATGCTTCTGCCAGACACAAGGCAATATGGTGGCGAAATTAGCGAAAATCTCAAATTTGACCAAGCATTTCTTCTTTACTATTTAAATTCAGACGGAAATACTTCACAGACAATTCAAGGTGTTATCTTTTATTTAAGCCCAACTTGTATTTGGACCTGAGTTCCCCTTTAAATTAAAACTAGTTTTTTGAATCGAAAATGCACTTTTCAAGTCTGTATTCTTTCACGGTATCTCAAATTTCAAGTAAGTCTTTTACTTGTTTTTTTCCAGGACCTTGCGACTTGCTTCCTTGCAAAAACAATGGGACATGTAATGAAACTGGAGACTCCTTTACGTGCGAATGCGTTGGAGATTTTATAGGCGAAACTTGCGAAGGCAAGTAAAAACTTAATTGAAAAGGGTTTTCCCCGTCATCAAATTTATGACATTATTGCAACTTCATATTTTGTGCCATTAAATGTAATTACTGTAAATACAGTCCCAGACTGTGTTTTTTTATGTACTATTTACGGTTTCGGAATATGAAACTATTGGTATGACGGTGGATTTGGAATACATCAATCCAATTTTGTTTTTAGTACCGAAACCAAAGCCTTGCGATTCGTCACCTTGCAAGAATAATGCCATTTGT
>JAOBYK010486789.1:0-13458 GCA_025434845.1 Phenganax subtilis | reverse complement strand
TAAAGAACAGCGAAGTCAAGGACGAAGAATTGATTACTGTATTTGCTGGGACAGAGGGGCTTTTGAACTCTCGACCGATAACTTACCAATCATCTGACGCCCGAGATATAACCCCTCTCACGCCGAACCACTTCTTACTTGGCCAAATGGGTGGCCAGTTTGCCCCTGAGATGGTGGAAACGACAGTATTCCACCCTCGAGAGCGATGGAGAAGGGTTCAACAGTTGATCTCATTAGTGTGGCGAAGGTGGTTAAAGGAATATATTCCTATGTTGAACACCCGACCAAAACGGACCGAGATTATCAAAGATCTGAAAGACGGCGATGTTGTGATTGTGTCACAGCCAAACCTGTCGCGAGGACATTGGCCGCTGGGCCGTATTGTTGCTGTTTATCCAGGGAAAGATGGACACACCAGGGTGGCAAAAGTTCAGTGTGCAGAAAAGACGATTATGAGACCGATACATAAATTGGTACCTTTTGAGAGTTCACCCTAGGAGCAGAGACTCCCAGTGTGGGGAGGGGGAATGTTTAGAAAACATTAAATACAGCTTAGACTTAGTAACATTGTTGAATTAATTATTCAGTTGACATTAATTATACAGTTTTGGCCGAGCAAAAGGATTGGGTTGGACAAAGGGAGGACTTGTGTTTTTAGGCTTTTTAATGGCGTGTAAAAGCTTGTCTATGGCTACAGTTTTTTTGTAAGTTTTTGCTATGCGAATTAAAGATCGGTTAATCCATCGAGTGGAGCTATCGTCTACAAAACAATGTCTATGGAACATATTAATGCTTCCCAACCTAAAATTATCTCAAGTATTGCCAAGTATTATTTTTATTATCATATGAAGAGGTTCTTGAGATATCCAAATAAACTAAGTACTTTTGTCAACAAAGATGAGATTAAACATTTACAAAAGAATATTCCTACTCAAAAAGTATGGAAATATAAACTAAAACATACTCGAGAATCATTAAGTTATTTTTTAGAGAAACATGACAAATCAAAAAGAAAGAAAGTATCATTACATATTTCCTAAAAATAATAAAACCATGGGTATTTTGGGGATTGGGTATGAATACGTTGACAAAGTAATTCCTAAATCAGAATCTAATGATTGGAAATTGTTTATAAAATCTACTTCTGATGGTCTAACAAAAGTTAGACAAAAACTTTTACAACAAGCTATGGAAAGTTTTGTTTACTGTGTACTTGGATCTCAAGCAAAAACTAGATGGTCTATTGTCAACAAAGGCGCAAAAAGTTCCCAAACTCAAGATATCTTCCGCAAACTTGTCCAAGACACCATAGTTCAACATGATCCCACCGTCTTGATTTCCAACATGAGACAGGCCATACAGGACACAAATGTTATTTTAAATATGGTAGTCAGCCCAGGAATAATTTTAATTCTCTCTGATATGATTATTTTAGACAAACCTGTGGAAGGATTTAACAATACTTTAACTACTGCTACAGTGTCTATGAAATTTGGTAAAAATCTCAATGTTAATACTATAAGTAGTCTTGTAAGTAACTCTGTAACATCTAATAGTAGTTTTGTAGGTAAAATTAAGACACCTAATAATAGTCTTACAAGTAACTATAAAACTCCTAATAATAGTCTTACAAGTAACTATAAAACTCCTAATAATAGTCTTACAAATACAAATATAATTGAAGCCACAAGCACAATGATGATATATGAGCTTTTTATTGCAAGATTTATACTTTAAATAAATGACATTAAATTATGGTTATGCGCTAAAACAAACAACAACCGCAACGGAGAAACTATATTTTGATTTGATTTTTAATGAAATAACATCTGCGTGGGCAGCACCTGCTAGGTTACTCAATGGAATTCCGATGAGTATTCCTTATGTTGAAAACGTGTGCAACAAAAGTAGCAAGTTAATTATTCAAGCTCATCCATTGATACGGATAGTACTTTGCATGGAGATTTAAAATTCACTACATGTTAGTCGTTGTCAAAAAAGATAAATCCAGGCAGGAGTTTAATCTTGGAGATCCAATTTATATGTTTGGAAACCATCGTGGCATAGTCAAAGGTAATGATAATAAGAATTATTTTGGAAAACTTAATGGAAATCACATATTTGTCATAAACAAGTCATTTGACCTGACTGATTATGTAAGTGATTCTAGTGAGATTGTGTTGCTATATATTAAGCTTAAACAAGTAAACCCACCAACAAACTATAAAAATGAGACTATTTTGAGAAGTTGTTTAGAAACTACCTTAAATAAATGACATTGAATTATGGATATACGTCAGAGAAAGAACTTGTTAAACCTGACATTGTCAGAACATACTTGTATAATTTTTCATATAGAGGCTTACATGGAGTAGTTAGTTATAGTATACCAAAAACGTTGAATAGCAGTTATCCAATTAGTTCAATCTACCTCCCAGATATAAATGACAAGACAAAAGTAACCTTGTTAAATCATACATTTGATAATGACGCTGTAATTACAAACCTTAGTGTTGAGTATACAACTTTTACATACATGAAAAAAGGATCCAAACAACAAAAAATCATAAAAAATAGACATAGCTTATCAAAATATAATAAAGTTTGGTGGTTATCAAGCTGTTCCGCTGAATGTTTCATTTTATGTTAAGGATAAAGTAACAAATATCAACGATGTGGTCATGTTTTATTTTAAAATTAGAAAATCAACTGGGGGTAATTATGGAAATGAGTCTAACTTAATTATCTCAGTGGAAACTGTTTCATAAAATTAACATATAAAATAAATGGAGACTACAACTCAAGCTCAAGAAACACCTGTTGTTACTCCAGTTGAAACAACAACTGGACAAACTATTACTTCACAAATAAAAGTTGAAGACCCAAAAAAAGTAGAACAAGGAAAAAAACTAGCAGAGTTTTCTGAACAAGCCAAAGAGGCTAAAAAGAAGCGATTAGAAGAACTTGAAAAACAAGTCAATGAGAACAACTGGGGATATCTACCTGCGATTGGTATAATTTCACTACTTGGAGTTGGAATATTTTGTTACTTTAAAACAGGTGTGAACTTTAGACCCTCAACTACAAAACCTATTAGTCCTGTCACACCTGAACCCCCAATTCCTACTGTAAATCATGTTAAATTAGACACATTGACTGAAAATATAAAATTTATACTTATAAATAAATGGGTAGTCAAACAACACCAACCACAAAACAATAATATATCAATAAGATTTATGGTGGAGTCGTATTAACAGCTTCAGCTGTCATTGTTTCTTTGCTGAGTAAAAAAGCTTTTGGAGAGCCCTGGGTACGCCTCAAAACTTGAATGGAACATTAAAACTTGCTGGATCTGTCATGGTGGGATCCGTGATTGTAAAATACCTTGAAGATAGTAAAATTATTCCTGAGAAAATTACTTCTTAAAATAAATGGTGTCTACAGTAGCGGGTGGGATATTTAATGCATTTGCTTTTGCAGGAGCTGGATTCTTGTTTAGTAAACTCAATCATTCCGACAATGAATCAGAAATGAAAAGACATAATTTAGCTCTGGAAAAAGTAGCTTTTGAAAAGGAAAAATGGAAAGTAGATAGTAAATTGTACTTTCTGCCCCACCCCAAATCTCATCAAAATCCAAGATGGCGGTAAAGTATATTTTTCTATTAGAGCTATCTCACAAAAAATTAGAAAAAAAAAGTATGGATCGAGACCTTAAAAAAACATGGAAAAAATGCAAAAAAATCGATTTCTCTTGGAGATGAAAAAATCTTCAAAAAAATTCTCAAAAAAAATTATCCAAAAAAATTCTCCAAAAAATTCTCAAAAAAGTCTGCCAAAAAATCTCCCAAAAAATCTTGCCAAGAGTCCACGTGCTTTTTTCTTAATCGTTAACTTCACCCCAGAATTCATTCCCACATAAATTGACTTGTTTAAAATTTTTTTTTCCATAATACATGAACTCCGCCCCACAAGAAATAAATGTTAGAGAAACTCTTTTAAAATTATCCTCTGCAATAGAAATTAAATATACGCAATCATATATTAAAAAAGCTTCTGAAAAAGTACTTTTACAAATTTATCAAGACTATAAGAGAGATCAATTAAATAAAACGAATGAAATGCTTACGGACGTGATGATTGGAAAATTTTCGGAACTTATGGAGCATCTTAGTTTAATAGAAAATGCTACAAGTTTTGGAAGAGAACTTTCAGATAATGAGCCTTTTCGTCAAGATATAAAATTTATTGTAGAATATATTACACCCTATATTCCGCTTATAGGAATTTTTTCTGGATCACTAATTGTGGGAAAACACGTTGTAAGTAATGCAAGTACAAGTAGGGAAGAAGAAAAGAAAATGCAAAATAATAATAAAGAAAAATGTACGCGAAGCACGAACAAGCGAGTCAAGAATCAGGAAAAACGAACAAAGTGGTCGTGGAGTCGAATCTTCCTTCTTAGATGAGATTTCTAATAAAACGAAAAATATTACCACCCCAGAAGTTAACAATAATCCTTTTAATATGATTGTTGTAGGAATGACTCATGCTGGAAAAACGTATTACTTGTTAAAAATGCTTAAAAACGATTATCTTGGTTATTTTGATTATATATTCCTTTTATGTCCCACCTACGAATGGAATAAAACTTATCAATCTTGGCCTTATGATAAGGATGAAAATTTTTTAGTCGTGGCTTGTGACCAAGGTGATGTGGAAGCTTTTTTGAGACAAATCGTAGAATTTGCAAAAGGTACAAATTCTCTTATTATTTTAGACGACGTTGCTGCTTCGAGTTTTGTAAAGAAATGTACTTCGGAACTAGTAAAGTTAGGATTCTCAGCGAGGCATTATGGACTTTCTACTATAGTTATCATGCAACAATTAACATCTATTACAAAGCCTTATCAAAAAAATATTTCTAAATTAGTTTCTTTTTATAATCCTAGTAAGAAAGACGTGGATCTTATTTTTGACAAATACCTCAGAAATCTAACCAAAGAAGAAAAAAATGCTATTCTTGAACAGCTAAAAAACAAAAAATATGCAAGATTGGAAATTAGCTTAAAATATCCTTACAAACACTTTGTAGCGTGGCCTTAATCCCTACGGACGATCAAAGATCGTCTTCTGTAATAAAATGTATAACTTTTTAAGAGTTATACATTTTAAAATGAGCTGAAGGCGCTAAAGCGCTCTATATTTTTACAATTTTCAAGTCTTCAGTGAAGGTATTACAGTATTATAATCAAAATGTGTATTGAGTCTCACACCAGTTCCATTTCTTCCAAATCTACTCGTACATCCACAAGAACTTGTCTTTTCTATTTTTTTAATGATCTCCCCAGGATTATTTGGATCTGGAACTAGATATTCTTTTCACTCTGAGTTAGTTGTACAATTTCCCATTTATTATAAGCTAGTAATGAACATTTTCCACTGTTCTATTCTTAAAATTAACCAATCCATCGCTCACCACGAATATATGGCACATTACGTTCGCGCTTGTGGCTTTTCTCGTGATCTCCAACAATACTCCATGTTGTGTATTGAGTAACTTTTTACCAGCTCCCACGACGAGTTTGTCTTCTGTAGTTCTCAAATCTACGACTTATGCAAATTTATCCTTAAAGAAATTTCTAATTGACATGCCACTAGGCTCGTATTCCAACTCGCTTTTATGTTCGAATAATGTTTTTGCTTCATCGTAAAGATCTTCTTTTTTGATTCCTTTCCATATACAGAATTTGGAACGCCTTCAATGGTAATTTTTATAGATTCTTTATTGGGATATACAAACTCCTCAAAAAATGTCACAGATTTATTTTGAAATAACATCACGATAGCAGCCATACTTTTTTGAGGAAGATTTACGGTTTCATTAATAGAAGTACTAGCTTTATCCCACTCTACGGTTTTTAACAAGGTAACATGCTCAAAACTCAAACTTTTTCCAACTTCATATCCCATGATACTTTCATTAGCAAGTTCTTTGTTTTGAATTTTCTCATACTCCATCTCGATATTTTCTAGGCTATATCCTTCCACACTTTCTCCACCTTGAGCCTTCATAATTTTAGTATCTTTTGGAAGAGTAATTCTATGTTGAAGATTATTTTCCAATGCAGGACAAAATAATCCGTGATCTCCCAAAATTTTTGATAGTTTTATTTTCTGCTTTGTTCCTAAAACATCAGCAACCAAGGCGTCCAAAACTTTTTGAGTGGTTCCAGGTTTAGCTCCATCATCAGATTTACTAATTATTTTTCTAGTATTTTCATTAGCAATCCCAAAATCACACATCTCCTCCCTAGTTCTTTCGGGGAGCCATAAATCTTTATAAATTTTGTAAATAGCGTTACCAGTATTATCGAATAAAATTTCTCCTCCAACAGACACACAAAGTCTATCTACCAGTCTTTTTCCAAGATTATTTAAAAACCAGACTTATCGTTGGCATTTTTAAACTCGAATTTTAAGTTTAATGATTTTGGAACCAAACAATCATCCTTATTTAATTTTGGAATATCCACGTAAATCTCCTCTCCAGGATTAGCCTTATTTGGATTAAAAGTAATAATATGTTTACTTCTACTTCCTTTAATATCGCTCATTTTAAGTTTTCTAAGATTTGGTTTAAGTTCATTAGTGGTAGTCATTTATTTATAGAAGAAAAAATTTAAGATTTTTTTTTCCTCAATCCCTAAAACAAAATTTTTCATAATTTTCATGTATTCACTTTTGTGCTCTTTTTTTCTTATACATATCATAAACAAGCCAGGTAAAAACTAGAGCTAGAATCCACAAATTTTGAGCTAAGAAACCTACACCTTTTGCTCCCAATATTAAAACCTTTTCAAGTAATCCCAATACAACACTAGTGATAGGAGCTAATTGTTTAGATTGGTTTGCTTCGTCTTTTGAAAATTTTCTCGTGGCTTGAGCTCCTTTTTTAACAGCACTTCTTGCACCCACTATCACCGTGGTAATAATTCCAGCTATAGCGATGGCTACGGCACTAAGACCTATCAAATTATTTTTTGCCCATTCCTTCAACTTTTCTAATCCATTAAGATCATTTTTAAATAGTTCATCTTCTAAGACCTCAATTGATTCTTGAGACCCTAATCTTTCGTTAATTCTTAGTCTTATTTCATCAGCCTTTCGATCAACAATTCTTTCTATGGTCTTACAAGGTCGTGCTCTATTATTATGTTTACTTTTCTCAGACTCAGCTTCTTCTCCAAGTCTGTAAGCCTCTTTAGCTTAATTTTTCCAATATTTTTTTTCAATATCTAGGGCATTTAGTTTATCGATGGGTAATTCTCCTGCTGGATCTAATATTCCGTCTAGTTCTCTAAGTTCTTGTGGAGTTAAAAGTTCTTTATTCTCATATATTTCTTGTTCTAGATCTTCAATTATTTCTAGAGTATTCAAGTTTACCATCTTTTAATACTATGATCGGTTTTCCATCATAATTAATACCTATTATGTTTCCATTTACACCTCTTCTTATTTCGGATCCTTCTATCAACATTTGAGAAAAAGGACCATCTCCTCATAACATGTTTCGATTTAAGAAAAGTCTTAAAACCATTCTTGTATCTAAGTCTTCTAATTCTCTGATTTTGTCTATGTTTATTTTAACACCCTTGCTAAAGTCGTAATAATAAGCGGGGTCCCATTCTAAATCAATGTTGGTTGGCTCTGTAAAAGAGGTTTCTTTGCATTCTCTATCTATATTACCATCTAAGTCTTCATAATCACAGTTTTGATTATTCATTTCGATATTTTCTTGTTTGCGTTCAAAATTATTATCTTTATCAAAATCCGTAAAAGTTTTATCCATTTATTTATGTATTCACTTTTGTGCTCTTTTTCTATTCTTATACATATCATAAACAAACCAAGTTAAGGCTAGAGCTAATATCCATACGTTTTGAGCTAAACAACTTACACCTTTCGCCCCCCCATTTTAAAACATTAGCGAGTAAAGCCAGTACGGCACTAGCGATAGGAGCAGCTTGCTTAGATAGACTCACCACCGCTTTTGCAAAACATCCAGTGGCTTGAGCTCCTTTTTTAACAGCTCTTCTTGCACTCACCACCACCGTCGTTATAAGCCCCGCTATAGATATGGCAACAGCACTTAGACCTATCAAGTTATTTTTTTCCCATTTCTTAAACTTCTCCAAGCGATTTAGATCATTCATCTTGATCGCACGTTCAAGAATATTTAAGGTTTCAGGTTCTACTATTCTAAGGTCATTTTCTAAGTTTATTTTATCAGCAGATAATCTTGCTATTTTTTTCCAGGGCGTCATAAACGGCTTCTTTTTCTGGATCTGTTTCTTGAAGTTTTTTTAATCTCCAATGATCCGCTTCATTTTCTAGATTTTCTAATTTTTCCTCTACAGATTAAGTTTTGGGCATGTCTAAATATCCTCTTATGGTTCTAAGTATTTCCTTTGGTGTTAGATCATCCTCTTTAGAGAGAATGTCTTCCACCATGGTTTCTAAACTATCAATATAGGACTCAAAATTATTATTTAGAGTTTCTAACGAGTCTCTACTTACTTGATTCGTAATTTCTTCTAGACTATCATTTCTCATCTATCGTATTTCCATATTTTCCTCGATATGCGCTGAGATTGTCTTATAATGCTCCAATTTTGCTTTTCTCAATAATTCTTTAAACCTATTTACAGCATCTTGTGATTTCACATCATTTGAATAAGCAAGTTCACCATCCTTCCTTAATACGATGATTTTTTCTCCCTCAAGGGTTCCACCTAAGACTTTACCAGTTTTTTTACTTATTCTTACGTTTAATTTTTCTACGAGTTCATTAAAAGAGGGGCCATCACTCTTAACAACATTTTGGTTAAGAAAATTTCTTAAGAAATTTTTCTTATCATGAGTCTCGGCTCTTTTAAAATCTCTAACGTATTTTACTGGATCGGTAATATCTACTTCATCATGAGTGTTATCCCAATATATATCGATGTTGGATGACACATTTTCACCCACTTTTGGCTTCATAAAAATGGTTTTGGTTTCACGATCTCTATCTATATCATCATCATTATTTTCACAGTTTAGATTATTCATCTCGATATTTTCTTGTTCGCGTTCAAAATTATTATCTTCATCAAAATCCGTAAAATTTCCATCCATTTATTTAGAGATTTTTTATACTAGATTTTCTCACCCTATAATTATGTTTATTATCATAACCTAATCATTTTACTAAAGCCATATTTCCTCTAGTTTTTTAAATTTTTTCGACTCTAAAAATATCGTCTTTCTTATCTACAGGAGATAGTTCTTCTTCATAAAATTTTCCTAAAATAGGTTCAGGCTCGGTACCCTCGCTTTCTTTAATTTCATATGTGGTGGGATCTCCTCTAAATATTTTGGAGATCTCGAAAATCCCCTCGGTAAAATTAGCTTCGCATCCTTTCTCGAAAAAATTTTTATACTTACTCACTCTAACTTTTTCACCGATCTTGTATTTTGGTAAAGGAAATTGTCCAGTCCAATCTCCATTTAAAGTTAAACAAACCTCTTCCTCGTTATCTTTATTAACATCTTTAGGTTTCATCAAAATAGTTCCATGCTTCGTATTATTGTAATTATAAACAAGTTGTTCTAAAATATCCAGCCATTTATAAGTTCCTTTAGAGTAAAAATATTTCCACATGATCGATTTTAAAGTTCTATTAAATCTTTATATGATGGCAGATTTTCTTTCAGAATATGTGGAGAAATATTTTATATTATGTTTTTCTAAAAGAGTTTTTACACCCATGTTATGAAATTCTTTTCCTTCATAGAATTGTATTTTGTCGGGAAACTTATTAAATCTAGATTTTAATTTTTCTAATAGCTTGTTTACGGCTTCTGTCATATTTTTAGTATCATTTTTACGTACAGGGATAGCGAAAGCATAACGACTTAAGATCTCCACCCAAGTAAGAATCCAATTATAAGAATTATTTTTATAACGTAATTTACTCATATCCACGAGATCTAACTGTAATTGTTCAGCTAGCACGTTCACATAAGTTTTTTGTGTTTTATACTTCTTCATGACTTTTGTACATCTCGTGTAAGTATCTTGAGATCTCAACCAATCTCTTATTTGTTTTTTAGTAATGAGTAAACCATCTTCTAATGCTTTTCTATAAAGTGACTCTACAGATCGATAACCAGATTTAGGATCATAATAAAGACTTCTAAGTTTTTGTTCATTTTTGAAAGCGTTTACGTGACTAACTTCGTTCATATTAATTTTATTAAAAGTATAATTCTAATAACACCGAACCCGCGTCCTTGTTGGTGTTTGAACCTATCCAAAAACTTAATTTATTATAGATTCCATCTTTCAACCAGACAGAACTTTCGATGTCATTATAATGCATAGCAGAGCCATTTAAACTTTGTTGGGTGGTGATAGGAAGAGTTATAATCGAGGAACTTAATTCTTCATTAAAAAAATTCGTAGATTTATCCACGATATCACAATGTACCGTAATATATCTTAATCCTAGAAGATTATTTACAACTTTATCACTTTCTACTTGTGTGTTTGCTCGGATGATTTTTTTTTAATCCTAATAATAACCCAAAGTTTTTTAGATCTACGTTGGAGGTTCTTTTATTGGCTAATTTACATTTATTAGTGTGGACGTTTTCCTCAAGTTCTAGATTATATTCTAAAAGTTTTGACTTCAACTGGAAAAAGTTCCAAAAACCTGGTTGTAGTTTGAGCTTGCTTGAACCTCCAGTATTTACCAAGGTGTCTAAAATCATATCGTTGTAATTTTTCTTAATATTTTTATAGTCCCAAAAAATAGTAGCTGTTTTTACAAACAAGCTATCACCTGATGATATCTTAATGTTTCTGTCTAAAATAATTTCTTTAGAATTTTTTTCTATAAATACGGTAAGTTTGTTCATTTATTATAATAAGAAAAATCAAAGATTTTTCCCATTTTTTTCTTCTTAAAATAAATGGAAGTCGTAACAGATAGACTTTTCCCACAACTCGATCCCATGTATAAAAAGTATTATGGAAGAGACTACGAAAAAGCAATGAAACTGAGAAAAATTTGGAGTAGATCTGAAGCAAAACAAAGATTTTTAAAAAAATATCCAAATGCTGACCTCGATAAATTTGCTTTTGAAGGAAAAGTAACTAAAAAAATAGAAGAAAATCCCATTTATCCAGAGAAAAAAACACAAAAGTTAGAACTCATCGATGAAATTTATTACAATGCTAGTAAAAATTATAGATATGGAATAGGAACTTGGGCTTTTAAGCATAATAAAGAATGGAGTAGATCTTTAGATGCTAAAGATGATGTTTTTTGGACCCCTCAGATTTGGAATCATTATGGATCTGTAACAGGTTTAAAAATAAACAAGAACGCTTTAAAATTGGACTTTAATAGTTTTAAAATCCATGTTAATAAACATGACAGCTTTGAAAATAAGCTTCCAAGTTTTGAAACAAACTATAAGAATATAGAAGATGCCCATCACATCCACAAGGCAAAATTTGATTATATAAATGATCCTTATTTTGCAAGTCTACTAGCTGCTTATGTTATTAGTTATCTTGGAGGTATGAGTTTAGAACATACAAACAAACGCAGTGAGTCTGAGCGAAGCAAAGTGCGACCAAACCAGCCGGATATTGTAAGTTCTATAGCACGATATTATTTTTATTTCCACATGTCGAGATTTTTAAATTATCCAGAAGAGTTATCCCCTTATGCTACAAAAAAATCTAGCTATTATTCAGAAAAATATTCCTTTAACACCTAGTTTTAAGAAAGACTATTTTAAGGATAATCCTAAGTTTGCAAAAATGATTATTAGTGAAGAAACTTTAAAGCAAACGTTTTTTAATCATCCAGAAAAGTAAAAAGAAGACTCAAGTGGTAATATACTTCTAAAAACGATCTACAAGGATGGATATAGAGTCATAAATAAGAGCGATGACAACTGGAAATTATTTACAAAAAGTTCTTCAGATGGGCTTACGTCTTTAGGACAAAAACTGCTCTAACATGCAGCAGAGTCACATATTTATTCTATTCTAGGAGCTCAAGCAAATACGAGATGGAGCATTGTAAATAATGGAGCGAAAAGTTCTCAAACTCAAGACGTCTTCTGAAAATTAGTAAAAGATACTATAGCTCAAGATGACCCCAGGGTAACCATCTCCAACATGAGAACTGCCATAAAAAATACAACTGTCGTTTTAAATGTGGTAATTAGTCCCGGAATTATTTTATTCTTCCCAATATGATTATTATTAAAGAACCTATTCCAGGATATAATAATGCTTTAACTATAACCACAGGAGAAATGAAATTTGGAGAAAATAAAAATGTTAATAAAGTAGCGCCGAATTCGAGCTACAGCGAGATCGAGCGCAGCGGAACAAAAACTTTTTCTAAAACTGATTTAAAAACTGATTTAAAAACTGATTTTAAAACTCCTAAAAAAGATACTCCTTCTTCTTAAAAAACTATTTATAAAACTGATTCTAAAACTGATTCTTATCTCTTCATAGCTGGATTTTAATTTCAAAGTATATAATATAGAGAAAATCAAAGATTCTTGCTATAATAAATGGTAATGTATTTTGGTTATGAACCCAACAATAAAAAAGTAGACTTGTCAAATATCGAGAATGAACAAAAAGAAAATGGCAAAAAAATTGAAATAAATAAAACAAATATTGAATCAAATAATTCTCTAATATTATCAAATAGAGCTGACTTCGTATCTAATAAAAACGACATCACATCTAATAAAAATGGTATTGAGTCTCAAAAAGTAGATATAGAGACCAATAGAACAAATATAGCATCCAATAATGCACTTATAAATACAAATAGAAAATTAAGTGAAAATAATAAAACTGAAATTGCGTCTACTAAAACTATATCTAATAATAACATTATAAAAATAAGAGATGTGAAACACGAGCTAAAAAATGAAATATCAAAGATAAGTTTGTGTTCTATGTTTACATTTAAATTTAAAAACTTAGATCAATCAGCCTTGGTAAAACCTTCTAGTAATTGTACAGGATATCCTCCAACCTTTATTAGACCTCCAAAAAGTAATAATAATACAAAAGTTAAACTACTCTACCACATTTTTGATAATGATATGTTATTAACAAATCTAGACATGGATTATCAAGTTACTATTATAAGAAAAGATGATAGCAGAATCTTCTTTAATGCACTACAAAAGAACTTTTTAAATATAAAAATGGTATAAATGAACTGTCTCTTAGCCTCATTATTGAAAATCTTCATTGAAATAAACACGACCATAAAGGCTATAAAAATATTTTTATTAATTTACAACGTTTCGGAGTATAACTCCATCTTCAGGTAGATTGATAAGATGTTAAAATCGTTGCACT
>JAOBYK010486567.1:0-13461 GCA_025434845.1 Phenganax subtilis | reverse complement strand
CTCTCATGGAAAGATAACGCATAGAATTTTATGTTTGTTAACAAATGTTTGGCCCTTGGTACCTCAATATTTGATGAGAAATCAGATTGAATAGCGAAATTTTTCTTGGTAAGCATGTGCAGAAAATTTACATGAATGCATCTCGTATTTTCTCCGCCAAGTTTTGAACCTACTGCTGAAATTCCACACAAAGTAGGAAAAGTTTCAGGTTCACTAAAAAAGGAGAAAATAATTCCACTCAACAATGGTGGATCTAAGGCCTGGTTGCATAGCGTAAGAAACGCTAATTTCT
The DNA here is from genome assembly GCA_025434845.1 of Phenganax subtilis. NCBI lineage: Eukaryota > Metazoa > Cnidaria > Anthozoa > Malacalcyonacea > Clavulariidae > Phenganax > Phenganax subtilis. Next base: position 13,169 of record JAOBYK010486567.1, on the reverse strand, counting down.
CTTTCCACCACGATGTCACCAATTGTTGCCAAGAGTGCATGCTTAATGGGGAAACCACATGGTAGTCATATTATCACATCTGGCTTAAATGGACAGAAAGTCCCAAGAAATGTGGAAAAGTACGGGTACACAATTATATATGTAATGTGTTTCCCAAAAAGACCATTGTATTCAAGAGGTACCACATGCTGATGAAATAAAGCAGGTACGTGTGATAAATACGCAAACTCTAAATCTGACCTTCCGAAGGCACACGCCAGAAAAACATTAGAAAAGAGAAACACACAAGATTAAGGTGCTATTTTATTTTGTTAGTATATTATTTGCGTCCTTTCCCCTGACTATTCGCATGAAAAAGTTGATACATTCGGTCCCGAAAAAAAATTTTCGCAGACTGTAGTTTTTTTACAAGCAAACTGGATCAAATTCTAAGTCTTTTAATCATGTTTGTAGTTGAGTGACCTTCAACAAAACTTGCTACAATAACCTTTCCACCCCAACTTTGAACGTTAAATGCGCCAACAACAGTTTCAACCGTGTAGTCACCTCCCTTCAATATAACATCTGGTTTCAAGCTATTAATGAGTCCAAGTGGTGTATCTTCACTAAAAAGTACTACAATGGCAACTTGGGCAAACGACGCTAAAATTGTAGCACGATAATCCTCGCATTGAACAGGACGACTTGCACCTTTGAGGCGTTTTATCGAACTATCACTGTTTAATCCCAAAATCAACCGATCGCAATGATTCGCAGACTCTTCAATTACAGAAACATGTCCTGGATGTAAAAGATCGAAACATCCATTTGTAAATCCGATTTTTAGTCCTTTTTGCCGCCATTGCTGCACTCTTTTTACGGCTGTATGAAGAGAAACAACTTTACCATTTTGCCAACTGTCACTGTGCCCTGACAGCGAAATGTCGTTAGGATAAACGATGGGAATACAAAATTTCGGTACGATCTTCTCCGCAACTGCATGTGCCAGGCGCTTAGAATTCACCAAAGATAGCATCATTTGGTGCTCGTGAACAAGTCCCAGACGCGTCAATTCTTTATTATTCAACGCTGGAGTCTGAGCAATTTGAGGCTGAGAGTAAACGGGCTCAACTGAATCCAACTGAGCATTTCTGCCACTATCCTTTCCTTCGCATAGACAGGTTTTGCATCGGGTAGTAAAAACATCTGTCATCTCAGATCCATTTTGTGGAAGAAATGCCATTTCTTTCATTGTGCTTTTCATATTAGTTGCGTATAGTTATTCAGTGATGTTTCAATAGGACGTTTCTCTGTTGCCTTTATATACACGTATAACACATTCACTATTCGTCAAGTGATTGTTGCCCAATTCAGTTACATGTAAACATTATCTAACCCTCTATTATTAGTAACAAGTACTTTACCGTAACCAAATTTTCCCCGTTTGAACTAGCTATGACGTAATGAGTTTGGCATACTGTTATGCTTCTCAATTTATATACCCTACTTCAAGTTTTGTACTTATTTAAGTTTTCTGCGCTATGAAAACCAAAATTTTTACTACTATCAAAAAGGGCGGTTTAAGAAAAGGCAATGAAAAATAAAACTTACTGATCAAACGTTGTTTTACTAGACTTGTATTATATGCTAATGAACGTTGGTATTACACAGTGAAGTACAGGAAAACACGTGCTGTTCTTTGTTACGGTAAAGTAACATCTATTTTTAAAGCGGTTTCGTTAAATGATGAAGCAATAGGCCTAATATAGTGCCATGTCAGTTTAAACGGTAGTAAAAAAAGGTAGTACTGAGTTCCAACTCTTGAAAGTATGCAGAAAAATTAGACAATAAGAACCTGCTCGTTTACCATACCAGCCAGCTGCACGTTAATTGAAAAGATTGAACTAGAATAAAATCGCTGATATTGCAACAGACGTTCTGAGAAATGTAGCAGAAGACAGTACAGTAGGCAGTTACCACGAATGAAATAGGTATTGGGGGAAGTTACTGTAGTAGCTGCTATTTTTGTGACGTGACATAGCGAGCTCAGCAATTTGGTCATGTTGTGTAAAGTTTGCTGTGTTCATAGACTGTAAAAGCAATTGAATTGCAAAGAAACGAATAATTATAATGACTTGAAATTCGCATTGGAGAACTCGATTGTCAGGCAATGTTGCAGCTGACCTGTGTTAGGCTTGTTTTATACGAGGACTTTTGGTTACGACGAGTTCACTGCATCAGTATTGATGAAACTCAATGAAGTTTATCATCTCATTATGCAGAGGCAAAGCTAGCAATCATGCTGGTCATGCTGAGCATGACAGAGAATTTTCCAAAGAAGATAATTTTACTGCAGCAGTTTAAATTTTGAGATTATGCTGTGAATTCCAGCCTTTTTCTTTCATTTTAAAAACCTGAAATAAAATGCTGACATACTGTAAGATCGATTTTACCTTGCACTTTTAAAGAGAACTTAAAAAAGTCAATTATTGCTACATTGTGTCATGTTTGTGGAACAACTGGAAACGTTGCAAAAGCACGTGCATCTATAAAAAGAATGGCATTCCGTGTTTTAGCCTGCGTTTATACGTTACCTGATTGCAATGGTAACGGCATGGACTCTAGTTCTTTTAGATTTACTGGAAAAGATGGGTGCGGACGCAGGGACACGGATATGCGGATACGGATAGGTGGATACGGAAAAGACGGGTAGCATTTTCCATTCCAGTAATTTTAATATTATACTGCGTTTGAAATGTTATAATTTTTGCGATTCAGTTATTTCTGCGGGGTAAGCTAATTGCTGGGATGACTTACAATAAATGGAAAGTACCATGACGGTATTTATTCGTTCAGTATTTTCCACATTTGACCACTATATAACTTCAAAATTTGAACTGATTTTGCCAGCGTTGGTTTTTGTTTGGAAACGTTTTGAATGTTACTCGCATACGGTTACATGTTACGCTGCATAATGGTAATACAAAGAAATTTTAATCAATGATTTTTTATCATGTTATGTACTTTTACATCAGCAAATGCCACTCAATCGTATGATGTGATATGATTAGCTTTTTCTCATTCCTTTTGTTTTTTTTCCAACGTCTCTTTGGGTCACGACAATATGTGCTAATAAATAATTGTTCGGATTACATTACATTTCAGCAGTACGTTTCTCTTTCCAGAGAAGCCTATAATAAGAAACCAGTATCGACTATTATTCATTCATTTATTATTATTATTGTATTTACTGTATATGAAACTATATTGTAAAATTAAATTTTAGCATCACGGAAGGACCTTTAAGTATAGGTAGTTGCGGAGCTTAAGATCCAATGCTCGAAAAGATTGTCGCACTTTTTGTTCAGGAATTAAGCAATCTATCCTAGAAATAATAATAAAATCTCTCTGAAGAAACCTCACAAACTGCAAACGTCAGGATAACAGTGAAGTATTTGGAGCCAATCTAGGTTTCAGTAAAGCACACGTTAGAAACGGCTTAAGAGCCAAAAACCTCTATAACAGAGCAGAATTGATCGACTACTTTTAATACAAGAAGTTTAAGTGTACACACGGCCGAGAAATGGTTCAAGTTCGTTCAGTGTTGTGACTGTCAGTGACTGTACGGCTCTCACAAGAGCTGAAAATTTACCTGAACATGTAGTCTGAAACGTATTTGCAAGCTGCATCAATCCGACTTACAGTATTCTGACTATTCTCTCTATTTAGCACCCCTCCCTCTCTTATAACTCGAATAAGCAGGATAGCGCCCCGGGAAACCAGTCCATCTTCAAGAAACCTCGTTTCCGTCATCAAACTATTGAATTTGCTAAATATTTTTAAAACTTGCAGTTGTGCTGAATATGCTGAACATTTTAAAATTCGCTGTGGTGCTGATGTGTATTTTGTTTTTGTAAACTAGTGGAACGTAGTACCTTACATTTTGTCACAATTAGCTAAGATTTTATGGATATCTAAATAAGCCCCCCTTCAAAAGAGTCTGAAAAGAATAAGCCCCCTGGGGCTTAATACAGAGAGTACGGCACGGGCTGTTTAATTTCTACCACAAATATAATGATTTAGTCTACATTTTGCCTATCGAAGTGCTATCAACGTAAAATGACATGGTAAAAACACTATACCAAAGCTAATGAGCTGCTACTGAGCGATTAAAATACTGTGCGTGATGTCGATCAATTTTGACGTCGGTAGTGTCATATATATTAGCTTCATTCGATATGCTACTTACATAGCAAAATGAAGCTGGTGAGAACTACGCTAGTCTTTCTTTTATGTGCACTAATACTTGTCACTAACTGTCTCCAAGACACTTTAGCTGTCAGCCTGTGCCTTGTGCAGGCTGAGCGTACTTTTCCTCGCGAAGGAAATGGGGATATAAAGTGCGTTTGCATGCACGACTTCTATGGAAAGAACTGCCGGTTTGCAAGTAAGTTAGACTGTTAGTTTAGCACTATGTTCAAAATTGAGAAAAGCAAATCATAGCTACAAAAAGCGAGGTTATGAGATTATTCAGTAAAAATGGTCGACATTGCTATACACCAAACTAATTTGTAGCAGAAACATTGCCCGCCTTTGCAGCGGCACTAATTTTAAATTCAACGTATAATAATATTGAAATCAGATTTTTGCTTATTTTGAGAGGAAATGGAACTCTTTTTTTAAATGCCACTTGGGTCTCAAAGAAATCCGTATTACTCTTTTGGAAAGTTAAGACTGACATAGTTGACAACCACAGATACGTTCTTCATGTGAGCAAAGTAAAATATGCATTCTCAAAAATCTTACCTTCTGCGTGGAGAAGGATCTCTCCGGTGCTGGAATCAAACCATAATAAGGGAAATTACTTTGTCTTGGTTAAACTATCAGCGACCTCTTTTTACAAACTAAAAGTCACAAAGATGATAGCTGAAGAAAAATATCACAGTTCAAAGTCAGTTTTTTAGACTCGTCGTCTTGTAATGGTGTGCCAATTTTTAAAATTATGACTAGTTGAAAAACGGCACCAGGTTTCACCAAGCTGTTAACCTTTCAAAGTTTTAACACAAGTTTTCATATCTGAATCAAGCGTTGAATGCGTTTTATTACCTGGCCGTAAAATTTAGCATGGGTACTTAATGAAACGGCTGAAATGGCTGAGCTGATCGTTTTTTTTGCAAATTCTCTAAAATTTACTGTCTGATGCTCCGCCTCGCTTTGCTGAAACAACTTCCTATTCTTTTCAATCACTAGTATACAAAATTAAACGCTAATGTAACCACATTTAGTACTTGAAGAAATGTTACAATGTCATAAAGGGATTGAAATTAGCTTAAAATTTTTTTATATTGGAGAAGTGCTTGGTTTATCAGACACTTTGAATAAGTGGAAAAATGATTTAGTAGAATACATGGGTGATGAACGCGTTTTGAAAGGGATTTTTTCAGGAGTTCTTTTTGGTATCTTGGGTGCTTTGATGGCAATTTCCCTTTTTTACATCCTTTTCATGTAAGGCAGAATTGAGTACTGTTTTGCTCCATACAACAACGTCGAGAAACTGAGCTAACCAATCAACACCTATACAAGTAAGAGAACCTAGTTTAGTTTAATTAAGAAGTCCATCGAATATAATCTTTTGTTTGATTTTAATTCTCATGAAAAAGGCTCATAAATTACAGTAATTTACTGAAACTGGAGAAATTGCCGCAATCAAAACGAATCACGAATTCATCAAGAAGAACCCACAACGGATATGAATGAAAACAACGAGAGAAATGACATACCTTTGCCGCCTTATTTTCTGGTTGATATAATAGGCTTTGATGTAAGTATCAATTATACAGTAGTAGTGTAGGCTATACTTGCACGAACTATTGCAGCTATTTTATGGTATTTCACCTTATCCCAGTGTTGTTTAAAAACAATATATACTTGGGGCCGCTTGTATAAAATCGTTGAACAACGTTTTAACTACGATTTTGTAGTCAAAAGCAGTTAAATCTTGCATAGGCGAATCTGATTGGTTGACATTTGAACTATGGTAACTTTAACCACGTTTTTGTACAACCGGCCCCAGATGTTATAAAACTAAAGTCACCATATTATTTTTAGCGGGTTATAGATGAAACAGTTACAGACATGCCTGAACAGTGAAGTGTAAGTCACCGCGGTAGGAATATGGAAATAGAGCAATGCAGCGTGCACCGAAGGAATGACTATTCGAAGACACGGAGTACAAACTGAAAGGGAAAAAAGGAAAGTGTCAATATAACCGGATATGTAATATCTATAAATATCAAAATTTTGGAACACAAGTTTCCACCACAAAAATAATTCTTTCCTGCCGAGAATAGCGAGAACGTCATGAAACAGTTTGACAACATGAACCATAAACCCGCACGGGGCCATTTCTATTGATTTTATTGACCACACGACTCCTTCCCAACGAACTAAACATTAGAAAATATGTGATGCAGTGAACTACAGATTTGCCATCTAAAAAATGAACAAATATTCCCTTCCAGGAGCAAAAAAATTCCCTTTGGGGAACAAACATTGTTCCTCCCTCCAGGTTATGGAGACATATGTTGGTCTCCTGAAGTGAGTTGCTTAACGTGCTATTATTCTTGTAAGAACGAAGAGATTCCTTCAATCACAAGATTTTAGCATAGAAACCTCTCCGTTTTGTATAATCTATACAAACATAAAACGAACATGATAGATTCATAAAAATGTACGTTCTAAATCGCAAATGGTCAATTTTGTCATGGCCATCTTCGGACTTGCGTCCGAACATTCGCAACGTAATCGTAACATAATCGGAAAATTTATGCAAAATAAATTTCAAAACTTAGGTTATCTAATCTGTGTTTTCTCTTGAACTTTTTTTACATTTAGTACCAGTCAGTGAGCTCTACATATTAACTGGAGAGCGTGCATGGAAAAGCAAGTGAAGTCAAAAAAAGGGCGGCTTTTCGTTTTTGTGACGTCACTTTGTTTCTAATTTCCATGGCCTTCACCGCAGACCATCCGCGATCGAGCACAAGAATACAACTGTTTTTCCCCCAGGTTTAGAGAAAAATATATTTTATATTTTGTGCGAACAGTTTTAAAATGCAGTAAGAATAAGCAAAATGCCTCGTTTTTGCTCAGTTTTCGGATGTTATTCCGATTCTTAAATGAAGAAAAATGTTTCTTCTCACAAGTAAGTTTTAAACACACTAAAACAACCAGTTTCTGTTAATGATGTTGATTGCTTTGAGTATTCAAATGATTTGGAGCGACGATGACTGTGAAGAATAAGATTAACTGCATACAGTGAATGGCAGTTTTGACAGCGACGAAGGAAAATCTTCATGATTTGTTTGTTGCATGGAAAACAAAAGGAGGACTTTAGTTACAACCATTGGGTCTGATTAAAACCAGTGAAGAGAAAGAAAAGTGGATACTTCGCATGTTGAAACCAAATGATGACACCTTACCACGCAGTACTAGACTTTCAATGCAATTGCTGTGGTCGTTCTACCAGTTTGTGTTGAGAGTGGTGTTTTCAGTGGCAGACACTTGGAGGGCCAGTGGGGACTTGAGCCCCCCAATAATTTCAAAAGCATTACCAAATAAAAAAACTTACAGCCATTTGACAAAGTTGCCATATTAATTTTGGAATTCTCTCATTATATTTACATTCAGATGACACAGTATACATGTAAATGAACAAAAACAAATTTTGCCACCATTTTTCCGTTGGCATGTATTTTCAAAGTTTGGTTTTGCCCCCCTCCCCCCAATTATTTGTGAAGTGCCCGCCACTGGGTGTGCTTATGTAGCTCTTTGGATTAGCAAATGTTTAATTCCACTGCAGTGAAGAAATGCATATTTTCTTTGACCAAATGTTGTACCTAGTGTTATGTCCCAATTCTAATATGTTACTTCAGGAATATCAGTATTCGTGTGAGGTACCACCAACTCATCAGTTGCACTGATGAAGGTCCGGGCTAACGGACCGAAAGCTTTGCAATAATAAATATACATGGTGTATACCTCAAACGAATACTGATGTTGTTTTTTCGCCATGCAAAACTACAATAATCTTATTACTTGAGAAATTTGAGAAATGCAAGAATGCTGAGCAGCAGTATTCCAAAAGTTGTCAAAGCTTGTGTAATTTAAACATCCATGAGCAGTTTTGATGCTTTCAAGGCAAATAGCCAGTTGAGTACCTATTAATGCTATGGGACATGTTTTGTATAGTCTTCCAAAGAAAGAAATTAAGTAAAATAAATTGAACAATAAGAAAGTTTTGTAAGGAACCTTTAGAGAGATCTAACTACATTTGTAAGTCACTTTAAAAAAATATCTTAAACAAATTTACGAAAATGTACTTTTCTGTCAGTGATGAATCATTTTTGAGGGAAGTGTCCTTGTCAGAATTATTTGTGTTTTGAGGAAGTGCATTGTGTATATGCAGAGTGTCAGGGCCTGTATGCACTGCTATACATGTTCCAGGGAGGTGACAACATATAATGGTGAAATGGGTGACTACTGATGTGAATGCATGTAACTAAGGTTTAATGCTACATACCAAGACATGATGCCGATATTCAGTAGCAAACAACATGGTAAGTTTGATTAGTTATAAAGTGTCCTTAATGTGGCATTAAAAGTTACGAGCAATGTGTGGAATCTCTTGGCAGATTACTCAGAACAAGGGAAAGAAAAACGCTAGGTCCAAGAGTCAATTCAAGAATGATGGGCAGCAATAAAACGAACTCCACAACACACGCATCGCAAACAATAGTATTCTATTCAGCAACACTCGCATTCATGCTCAGTTCAAAAAAGGAATGGGGATAAAATGTTGGCCAGCTGTAGTCGAAAACAAGCTGGAACAGCTTGGCTGAGACGTGAAGCCTGAGCGTGAGCCACACATCATGGGGAAGGGGTGGGTGTTGGGTGGGCTGTCTCCGACTACAACCGGCCAGAACTGAGCAAGATTTGAGCGTTTTTGCCCATTTTCAGGTCTTGTATATTAATGGGGTTGTAAATCCACACGCATACTCAATCAGATCGAACAATCCAAGCGTTACCTTCATTAATTTTAGTCAAATGCCTTTATTTTCACTTTGCATATCATTACAAATGTTTAAAATAGTATTCTATTCAGCAACACTCGCATTCATGCTCAGTTCAAAAAAGGAATAGGGATAAAATGTTGGCCAGCCCCGTCTTACGACCATCTTACATTCTCCTGCTACCAAGGCAACTGGCCCCCTTACCCACCAAATCCCATACCTTGTCTCCCAAACCTAAATACCCAAACCTTTAAGTCCCAATTCTAACCCCTAAGCCCCAAACCTTTGATCCCTAAGACTTTAAACCCCAGAGTTGCAGCATAGAATCTCGATCAAAACGGTGGGGTTTATCGGGAAACTTGAAGAGAAAATTAAAACAATCGTAAGGGAAAACATGGGGACATCCTCAGAAAGATTCTGAACAAAAACGTTGACGCCTGAGGAGTTAGGAGAGGGAAATGGGGTAAAATGGGGGTGGGGTTGACCCGACATGTCTAACATAGCGGTAGAGTCTACGGCCCTTGAATCGCATGTGTGGGCATGAACCTGCCAAATTCAGGTTGAATCATCGACCATACATGTGAGGTCAATTTGCAATCAAGACGTGAGAAATGACGTGAGGATGCATCAGCATTAAGTGTTGAAGAGTGTCCTCCTTCGTTGTACCAAGTCTGTGTCACAGCCTGGCTGTTAAGCTAAATATTGATCCTGTACGGCATGTATGGTCTGCAAAGTGTGTCAACGCTCGATGAGTACCCGTCGCTTCCTTGGTTGTGAAACACCAAGATATCTCGTCTGGGGATCAGTAATCTGACGCTTCGTGACTAGTATCCCCAAGGAGGGTACCACTCCAAACAGAGTTACAGCATCCGTAGAAAAAGAAACCTGCAAGGGGTTCTTTACAAAAATACGTTCTGCATGCAGAATTTCTTGAACTAGTAGGATAGACTTGTTCTTCTTTTCGTGGATAAGATGGAACGCCAAGTTGATGGAATCCGTTTGGGAGCCGAAGTAAGGGACGACGGTTTGCAGAATCAAAGTAGACGAGTAAAATTGTCAAACGCCTGTTTTTCAGAATGGAGTGGGGTACCCTCCGGTGTACCTCGAGGAACAAAGTTAGGCCCTTGGCTCTTCATCCTGATGATTAACGATCTAAGAACTCCAGAAGGCGACTGCTGGAAATATATCGATGACACTACAAATCCGAAGTCGTTTGCAAAGGCAACATAAGCGCGATTCAAAATTCCGTCGACGTTGTACAAAATTGGTCTACCACAAATAAGCTACAACTAAACGATTCGAAGTGTAGAGAAATAAGATCTTGTCTTACAAGACCTGATCATGCTTCTTCATATGAGAATGTCGTAGTCTGTGGTAACCAACTGGAAGTTGTTACCCACGCAAAGATTCTAGGTCTAACTATTAGTAGCGATTTAAAGTGGAATAAACATATTCTTAATACAATTAAAAAAGCAAACAAGCGGGTATACTTCATTGTTCAATTGAAACGAGCAAGGTTCCGCCTGAGGATATTCTTAACTTTTATCGCGCCTGTAGTAGGCAAGTTCTGGAATACAGCTGCCAAGTTTACCATTATGGGCTACCATGCTATCTTTCAAACGCCATTGAACGTGTTCAAAAACGGGTTATGTCTATCATATACCCCAACTTAAGTTACGACGAAAGTTTAGCTTTTACCGGTATTGCAACACTTAGCTGTAGACGTGAAGGAGCATGTAAGAAACTTTTTAACGAAATAGTTGACAATCCTGATCATAAGTTGGCGTATATCTTGCCTCCCAAATAGGAAACCAAGTATGAGCCGAGGCAATCCCGGGTTTTTACCGACTATGTCACGAACACAAATAGATTTTCAAATACTTTTATCCCCTCGTCGGTTAAGGCTTTTAATGAAGCAAATAGTAAATAGTTTAGAATTACATTAGTGTAATTTAATTTGTGTATATATATTAGAACAACTTATCAGTCTATTACTTTAAGTATGTTTTGCACGCAATTCAGCTTTGCAGCTGCAATGTGTAAATTTTACTAAACAAACAAATATAAACAAACAAACAAACGAAGTATCCCAACCGAATAAGTAAGAACACGACTAGAAATTTAGCCAATTTCGCCCCTGCGATTTGGCGTTCTTGGGGCAACTTAAATTGACCGTATTCCCCCGTATCCAAGAGAACTTGGAGCTGGCTGCTATACCGGTCATCAATATATAGAGAACAAGGAATAAAAAATAGGGCGAAATTGGTTAGACGCCAAAAGGCCGGTCGTATGGTAAATGTAGGCAGATATTTTCCAGCCAAACGGGAGAGTGTTGTATGTGAAATGCGATCCACCCCATTGGTTGCCAAGATAACGGCTGTCGTGTGTCAGGAAAATGTGATGATACCCAGACTTATCCTCCAAATCTGTTTGGCAAGAAGCAAGGGATACATAATGCCGGAGATCACATAACCGATCTAGCGAGAAGAGCATATTTTTTATCCACAGATTTAGATATGAAGCATCGTGGCCATAAGCATGGTTTCGTCGGCTCGACTATCAAGGGCAACACAAGATACGGCTGATCAACTTCGCGAACTCGTTCTCATCATGTTTGGACTGGGGGAAATTACTCGCCAGTTTGAAGCGAGTGAAATGAGCTCGCCTGCGCGAAAGTAGGTCGGATCTCGGAAGACCAAACGTGATAAATCCCTGACGACTTCCCCCTGCCGTAGCCGATTCACCTTTTGCTCAAGGGTGAAATTTTCCGCCTTCTCTGCACCGGCTGGGCAGAAGCTCCCGACGTGATCAACCCATGGAAGCGTTCATTGAGCATATGAATTATTATCTAATACTGCAGTAGTCCAAATGTCATCGCTTCACCGCTATCACAGAAGAAGATAGGTATCGCAATCACGCAAGAAAACAAATGAAACCCAGCCAGCACTGAGAAGGCAGCTTTGACCCAGTATAACCGCGGGGGTGTAAGAATACCCTGTTTCAAAGCTATCTATCTCTGCGTGACTGAGGGAGCATAGAAGACAAAAGCCAAAAACAGGGATGCAAAGCACACTGTGATAGGCGGGCGTGCTGAGTAAAATTAGAAAGATCTATTTTGACTCGTATTTGCACATATATATTGAGCTTTGGGGCAAACAATTAATTATCCTGCCTTTACGGCATTTATTGCAATTGGGACTTACAGTCAATATCATCCTAAACTGGTATGACAGTATAATAAGACTATAATTCATGTTTTTTGTCACTATGACTCTGTCAGGGTGGGCCACTTTATGGCTTTTTCTCTTTGGATTCCAGAGGGGTCGACGTTTGGATGGAACAACGCTGGGAGTATCTGGCTAGACATCGCTCCCAAACATGACCCGGCTTACAACAGCAGTAGTAACGCAACTCACAAGGATCACGCAATGCTCGCCTGTCGGAATTTGCGGTAGGTCAACGATGGGGAAAATCATAGATTTTCGTATTAGCTTTCTCAACTTTTGTGACGGCTTCGAAACCTCGCTGACGGTTTTTGTTACCAGCAAGGCAGAGGTTTAAAGACCGAAAGGGCTCCTGGTGCAAATGGATCTTGCTCCTTGCTGTCCGAAAGGGGGAGAGTAATAATCTTCTTTTCTTTTTTTTGTGGTTTGTATCACGAGCAGTATGCTGCAGTGTCTTGACCGGCTCAAGAGCTTCACATTTATGAAAATCGGTAGGCGGTGGATTTGCATAATCCAACTGACAAGCGCTTAGGACCACCGTCACATGTGTGAGTTGCTGCATTGACTGTCGCAGCATGGTAAATTGAGCTTGGCGTCTCTGCCATTAAATTAGGACAGCGATTAAAATAGGTCAAACAATGCAAGATACAACAGGCATTGTTTTCGATTAGGAGTAGCAAGATGAAGGCACCCCACTCATCTAGATTATGAGCGGTGGACTATCACCCATATAGCAAAATAGTAAGGTGAAACCTCACCCGAATATGCAGACTAAAACGGTGAAACCTCAGGCATATCAAGTAGACCGGTGCAATCTCACCCGTATAGGAGAAAGACCGGTAAAATCTCACTCACATATGCAGACTAAAACGGAGAACTCTCACCCATAGCCAAATAC
>JAOBYK010486455.1:0-33315 GCA_025434845.1 Phenganax subtilis | reverse complement strand
TATAGATATAGACATATTCAGCTCTGAAATAGCCGTTTCTGCAGTTCTAGAGGGTCGCAATTTTGAAAATTTTCCAGTACTTTGGGTGAATATACAAGGTACAATAGCGTGACCAAAAATTTTTCGCTAGCTACGCCACTGCAGATGAGGTGATTGAAGTGGCCATCCATGACTGTAATTTCTTCCTCAGAAAACCATTCCTTCACGACCCTAGATATGGCATGTGGCATGTGGCATGTGGCATATTGCCTCTAAACCTTCTCAGTCAAGGAGCACGATAGTCTTCGAATACAATTCACAATCTCGCTATCCTGCTTATATAGAACATAAGTATGTGGTACGATTGCGGGACAGTTATCACAACTTTATTTTCCTCATAATCTCTAAAATGTAAGATTACAAGCCACATATCAAGCACTTGCGAGAAAAATACTAATTTGAGCAGTTGTTTTTGACTGCCAGTGTATAATTGTCTTTATAAATCACAATCTACTAACGTATGTAGTATCAAAAAGAAAAAATAGGTACACAAAACGTACTATGGCTAGCGAATTTGGTTCAATAAGTGACTTGAGTTCAATGCTTTAGACGTATTTGCAGAGGCTTCAGAACTTAAGTTACAATGACATAACTACTTTGCCAATGAGAAGAAGTAGGGGAACATAATAACAGGTGAAAATAGACAGCAATCTATACTTTTGAGAAATAAGTATGCATGAAGTACTTGCCAAAAATATGCCCAAAAATAGGGAGAGCTTGGGGCTTCAATTATGACACAATATCATTAATGAACTTCACCGACGTACCAGTTACCCTTTTCAGGCAAGGTAGGAAAGTAGAATACATTTAAATGAAACATTATCAACATTTGATAATTCCAAAATTGTGTTCTAAGTTGTGACATCGACTTTTTACCGTTTTACCCACTTTTATTTAATTTGTCAGTTATTTGCAATTTTACTTTTTTTTTGTTTCATTTTTACTAGCACGATAGCGTTTGTTTTCAAATAGACTCTCAATGAAGCGAACGAATTGTTCTTTTAACCTGTTTTTTAAACAATGGCGAAAATTCTATAGCTCTATTGAAATTTTCCAGCTCAAAAATTCTCTATGTGTCACGAAGTCGTACTCGTATTTTATATCACTACATCATTCACTACACACTGCACATTGAAATATCCAGAGTATATCGAAAATTCTAACACTACCCATCAAACATAAGCTATCTTTGCATGCATCAATAAATATTATGAGTATTTTCGACTCCAAGTGTGTTATGATGAGTGATTAAAGTGGTCCCAAGTGTGAACAGGCTTGTGTATTCTACAACAGCCAATTCTTACTCCTTGCTGTACACTCTTTGCGAGTCGTTTTTGCTTCTTTTCGCAATGCAGCTGGATTGTTTCGTCATATTTTTATATAATCATCTAGTTGGATCACTAAATGCATATTTTGAGTTGATTCAAGCGCATATATCCTTCGTAGACTTGAAACAAACCTGCTTTACCGAAGCTCAATCCACTTCTGCGAACATATAAATCCGATTCTACAAAGTTCTAAAGGTGAAAGAACGGCAATTTTCACCCAAAAATCTCCTGGCGTGGTTCTTCATTTGTGATGAAAGAATCGGCTCGATCAGTACGCGTAGAAGCCAAAAAAAACGCGAAAACTATGAAAAGTGGGGCCTTTACTTGCGATTTTGCAAATTTACTTCCGGCTTCACTTTTTGACAACAGATGCGCTATCCAGTCCATGTACAGATCAGTGGATCAAACATAATCAAACATCGCTGCAAGGGTATAAGATAGTGGCCAGCTGCGCATGCGTGCTAGCCACAAAAAAGTAAAGAGAACTATTATATTTGCAAGAAATTTAGCAATTGAGGGTTTGTCCAGTGGTTGTCTCAACAGCGAAAACTACAGTGAGTTGTTCTAATAGCATGAGATGTAATTTTTTTACACAGTATCGTTGGGGCTTTTTTCCAGTCCTATTATGTTCAACATTTTCGAAAAGGTGCAGCGTTCTTCATGAAGCACACCAAGAGAGCTGACTGACAAGTTAGCAAATTTAACAAATAAAAAGTGCTCGTTAAGCTGATTAGACTTTTGTATCTGGCTTTTTTGCATCCTACGTTGTAATGTATAGGTTAGTTTCCAACCCAACAGTAAGTTCGATTACATAGAGAGACTCATCTGGAGTAATTAAGAGTAAATCTGGTCGGTATGTATCGCCATGCAGATATAATCGAAGGGCTTTTGAATTCAGGTAGGTCTGCGTAGAGCTGAAGCGTATTTATTGTTTTTGATGTTCCAGCGAGAAAGTTAAAAATGAAATCATGTCTCGAGACATCCTGCCACCACGTGCAAAAATGTTTGAGGACTCGGGCAAAAGGATCATGAAGGACTTGAAGTTAAAACCCTTTTGTAAGATTCTTTCTTGTAGGAAGCGTGTTATTTATGCATCAGATGGTAAAATTGAAAACGTTTTTTTGATAGTTTGGATTGAGGAGAAGATAAAAATAATAACAACAATAATAACAATATATACATACAATCATCAATCTCACTGTCTTAGGCAACCTAATGATCGACTACTGGAATCAACTGACTATTGAACACAGTAAAAAAAACAGAAAAAAGAACAAATGAAACAAACAAATGAAATCAAATGTACTGAAGATAATCTTAGTTAGAAATATGTTAATTTGTAAATGTTCAGTTAACCTGGATTCGTTCGCTCTTTATTTCGACAACAGAATATGCAATATGTTGTCCCATAGACCCGATCAGTTACATGATTTTCCTAAAACAGTGATTTTGATAGGTTTTTGTCAAAATCTAGATTGCTAAGCATTATAATAGCTAAAGAAAAATAATAATAATTCATTGTTTTACACCATTGTTGGTTTACGTACTGGGGCCGGCTGTATAAAAACGTGGTCAAGTTAACTATAGTTAAGTGCGAATATCAACCAACCAGAATTGCCTATTCAAGCTTTAACTACTTTTTAACTACAAAATCGTAATTAAAACGTAGTTGAAAGTTTTATACAACCGGCCCTTGATACATGGGATACACAACAATAAGAAACAAACATAGCTATAACCAACTAATTATTTCTATTATTGTATTCGGCAAAGATCTTCATACTGTCATACCTATATCTAGCTGTGCTTTTTAGTTATGTTGTTATGAACCAACAAATTTGTCTAAAAAGTTGTAAACGTAAACACAAAAGAATTTTCCTTGGAAATATTGTTAATGAAAGTAGAAATATTCATATTGCATGCATATTGGCTGCATGAACGCCCACACGCATCGCACATATAAACCGAAAACGTTAACTGCAGTCAGTTTGGCTTTTTCATGAACCATGGCCAACCACATTGATTAACTTATATCGACTATGCAAGCCAGGATTGATATAATGCAAAAGACAGTCGGTGGTTAGATTAGCACTGATATGGGAACACTTTCGATAAGTCTTGTAATAACGCCACCGCAGCAATTTTCTATTTCCTGGAAAGTATTACGAGCTTCATATTGTCATATAGTTTATATATAGGCATATTTTAGAAGAGACGTTGTTGTTTCAGCTCAATTCTATCATGACAGAAAGGAATTTATGATGTTGGCTTATCGTGTAGGCTACTCCGTATAAGTAATCTTTTGCTTAGCTGTGTAGACATCACCGGTTTCATCTTTTATTACGGTAGAAGAATAATGAACGTACATAAGCCGGTATCACAACAATTTACAGTACGAATTATAGCAACTCATACTCTTATATCTCACCAAGAGATGCTGCGCGTATGAATTATGATTTGTAAGAACTTTTACTGTAAACGCAAGACAGGTGGTGAAACAGGGAGTAAACCATATTTCTCCTAACTAAATAATAGAGCGTTTTTTATAATTCTTCTCAATTGTTCTTACACTGCTGCAGGAAAGTAATACATATAATACCCCACGCATATTGTATATTGCTGGGTGGTGTAAATACTGATCGCCACTACGGAGCCATGAATGTTGTTGCCTTTGTTTAACAATAAGTAGATTGAGGAAGCGAGCTAGAGACAGAGTATTCAGTAATCTTAATTGTATTCCCATTATAAAAACACGATAACATTTGGCACCTGAAACACTGACAACAACATTTCGCTAAATTCCCATTGTTTTTTTCGAGAAAGTTTGAAGTGTCTGGGAAAATTGTTTCAAACAAATAGTTTCTTTTGCCTCTTCCCAACACGAAAACAAATATAGCTTGTTTCGCTAATATGATTTTTTTTTGCCAAATACGGACTAAACTACAGTATAGTTTGTACATGTGATAGATCTGCAGATTATATTTTTAGAATCAAGGGCGCTGGCATGTCTTACTGTGATAGAGCTATCAATCGGTTTTTGCAAAACGTAGTCGATTTAGTTGTTGATAGTGAAGGAACAGAAGGCCTCAAATTCATTGCACCGTTGTGAACTGTAAATAATGACTCGTCTTAATTGATTGGCAAACGTCACATGCATTCAGGCAAACAAAAGTCAAAAATGCTTTATTGAGGACCGGATTTCCCAGTTTTTTTCTTTCTTTTACGAATAGAAATTAAGTTAGGTCGACCAAAGTCAGCGCTATGCAGACATACCGAAACCTCCATTAATTATCTAAATGTCATATAAAACTCAACCTCAGCATTCTATATTATTTGACTGTTCAGCATAAACTAAAGCATTTTGACATTGCTGTGATTCTGTCACCATCCAGATTGAACTTTTACACATACACTACAAATCAGAAGGACGTCATTGCCCATGCATCCTGCCAAGAGTGCTTAGACCATTTGAAAAAGAGTGAGATTAAAAAGTGTAAGAATTGCTATAATAGTATAATTCAAAAGAGACTTTAGAAGCTTTACTCTGTCTATTTTCAGTGTATTCCAGTGCACAGTTTCGCGCGGTTTACACAAACTGTGTGCAATGTTCTGTCTTGCATCAGCAAACACTATAGCAGGTTTCATGTTTTAAATTTTGAGATCGCGTGACAACCGGTACTTTACAGCACCCACTTTATGGTATTGGTGGTAAGTGGAATTGTCAATACCTGCACTCAAGCTTAGCCTTGCATACATGAGCGAAAGAGTTTTGTGAAGGACTGATGGTATTGAACTTTTGCAGGCATGATCAAAATTTTGAACTATGATTTTGATGCCAGTTTTTTCCCTTCCAATCACTCCAGTTCTATGAGAATTGAAAGGTACACATTGTTCTGCGTTCTCTTCGTCTTCACAAATACAACTGATCAATATTGTCTTTATTTCATTAATTGAAGCACTTCAGACTGCACTTGAATTGCAGTAGCCTACCTTGCATCAGTTTGAGATAAAGACTGATATATATATGATGATGAAATATGCAAACCACGCATGCACACATTCAACTAACATACAATATCACATCAGGGGAACAGTGATTCACCGTTCGGAGGATAAAATACGATATTGTCACCTCAAATTGTGTCATAGAACGCTGTTACACGATGCAGCACCTTCAAACAAACATGTGCGTGCCATTGCAATGGTGCAGTTACATTATAACTATATGCATGCTGCTAATTATCATAATACATGCAATCTTCAAATAATTGTTGTATAGAGGTATAATTGCTAAGAACGGTACAGAACTTGTTAATAAAACGCTTTGCTCAGGTTTGTGACTTTTAAAAGGCCCTATTGCAGCTGAAGTTGAAAACTTGGATGCCTCAATCATACACTCCTAATTAAGAGCCAGAGAGGACTGAATTCTTCCTATCATGGTCGCTCCAATTACACGCTGTTTTTTTTGTATTCAACATTCGGGCATATAACTGATACAAGTCCTAGTCACATTTACGTCGTGCCAAAAGGATGACGATTGACGACAACGAATTTACAGCACAGTTTTTCGCATATTATGAGGGCAAATTTTATTGAGAGTGAA
This sequence comes from Phenganax subtilis, assembly GCA_025434845.1. Lineage (NCBI taxonomy): Eukaryota > Metazoa > Cnidaria > Anthozoa > Malacalcyonacea > Clavulariidae > Phenganax > Phenganax subtilis. The sequence goes on along the minus strand of JAOBYK010486455.1, from coordinate 27,345 downwards.
GCATTTTAGGCCGATAGTATACTTCTATAACCGATAGGCAATCTCTGCATTATACATTATACGCCATGAATGTGGACCACTAAATTTTGCGGTTGTAGTGAGGAAGCATGCTCTTACACCTGCGGTTCTGATTGATATAGAGTGCACAATACACGTGTTGTAACTCTTTGAGAAAAATCGCTAAAGTGTAAGAGCCAGAATTTACCATCTTTGCACAATACTTTCTTTACCGAAGTAAATTCCATAATCCATTCCACGTTAATGAAGCACGTCAATTTGCTAAAACAGTTTCGCGGTTCGACTTCTCGCTGTCATTCGTATTCATTTGTTTCGAACTTTTGTCCAAAACACAATGTTCTATGAGTTTGCTTCATAAGCTTTCTTGACAGTAGTTGTCGCTTGCGTTGCCGTACGTTAGAATTTAGTTTTTCAAAACTTTTTATAGAACCAACATGAATTGCAACCACTTGCATAAATAAATTAATTTTAATTCAATACTTTCAATTATGTATGTACAATAAATATTATAGTTTTGTATATATTTCCTTATTTTAATACCAGATATTTAATTGTCTTCTTAAAATAATTATGGATAAAATTGAAAGTTCTCACGTTCTTATCTACAAAAACTATTTGTACATTCCTATCAATTCTAAATCTCTAATATTGTTGACAATATACTCTTTTATACATTGTATAATTTGTTCCATACCTGATACCTTGCACAAAACTTGTGCAAATTTTATATTGAAAAAAATTCTCACATGTGTCGCCTTTACTTTAATTTAGGGAACTTTTGATTTACATCAGTCAGATAAAGTATATTCTTGATAAGAAATTTAAATAACGGACCAAAAATGAAGTCAAACTATAGCTCACATGATAACTGAGCACTTTAAAATAAAATTTACAGTGTAATAAATAATTTCAAATAACTTTTAAATAATAAATATATGTATATATATTTGTACATGCATCTACTTTTGGTCAGTTCATTGCAAGTAAAAATAATAATAACAATAATAGTTACAAGTTGAGATATTTTTTCAATCCTTCGATGTCTGTGATTTTTGCAGGAGCATCACGTCGTCGTCTTCTTGTGGTGCTATTCCCGTGCTTCTTTTCGCAAGAATCGAAGCAGCTGTCTCTATACAATAAGCACTTCGTGCAATAGTTCTGTTCACCACATTTATTCCAGCATGAATAGAAATTTGATACACAGGAATTGTAGCAATCCTCCATGGTAACTGTTGCTCTTGATAAAGTAACCAGAGCAAATAGAAAAATGAAAAGGCTACTTCGAGTCTGGCTTTTCATCCTAAAATTCAAAGTTTACGGTTAAATATATCAATTCATCAACGCTTAAATTCACAAACTTCCCTACTTCTATTTTTTGGCTGATGCTAGGAGATGGTATAAAATTCTTTTAATTTATGTCATATTTTCCTTATAACTATATAGATTAGGTGTCATTGCGAGTAATCTTTCGTAATGCAGCTAATTTGCTACATGTGCAATATTTTAAGGAATTATTTAACTAAACGTAATATAATGCTTTACTTCACGAATGAGTTAAACACACACCATTTATCATTAGATACGGAACCAATGTCATAAATCATAAATTAGTAAAGTATAGGCGTCTCAACTGGACTTACCTTGACAATTTGTTTACGTATTTCACTAGTGTGTTTGTGTGTGTGTGTGTATTCAGTTTCCCTTCAAGCTCTCCACTATTCTGCCAGAATGATGTTGGACAGTCCTTTTATATTGGCATTGCATCATCTCTAAATAATTTCTATAAATAATTGCATAGGCAATGGGCTCCCACGGTTTGGTCGATTGTATATCATTTTCTAGTTTCCGCTACTTACACAAAGGAAACCTGGACTTAACAAAGAAAACTGTTCATTGACATTAACCATTTAAGGATAACAGCCAAACATTTTTTTCTGGTCTAGAAAGATACGTTACCGTGACCCTAAAGGTGTCCTATTTCATTAGTTAAAATAAACAACGTGCATTAACCTTTGCCTTTTGTGTTTGTTGTGTTTCTATAGGAATAGTTTGTAAACAATTGCGCACAGAGTATTGTATAAGTAACAATGGAGGAAAACATTAAATCTAAAATATAGGTTTTAATCAACATGAAGAGGAAGAGTATAGTAACAAAAGCTCTTGAATCGGGAATGTTTCAAGTGGGTGCGGCGCTTATAACAATAACTTTAAACATGTAGTTACGTAGGTGTAAAAGTAGCTGTATACGTGGGCCAGTCAATACATCTGTTGGGTTATATTGTACGAATTTCGCTTTAGTTTAAAGTTTGAACATAGCAAACAGCTCACATATCTACACAAGTAACGTAATGTTTTGCTTGGCCCGCGGAAGCCATGTCGGAAATAGCCGCCTCAAGTCGTGAATATTCGACATTACGATTGGCATGTTTTGATGAAACGTGCTCAACGCTCAACGTTGCGCAGGAAATATGCAGAATGTTCCGGATCTATCCTAAATTGCAGCGTTTAACAAAACAAAGAAAGGCATTGAAAAATTTTGCAAACTCATGTACCGGTGTACCTATCTTTTGCCACATTTTGTAGCTAAGTGTGGCTGAGAACTGGATTAAATTAGGTTGGTTTCAAAATAGCTGCGTATTTTGTGAATAAACTAAACTTGCATCAGGCTCGGACTTTTCATGAATCATGATTCCTTATATCACAAAGTGATGCAGTTCTTTGATATTACGTTGAAGAATAGAAGTAAATTTAGGCAACTATTTTACAGGGCGATAAAGGTCCTTTGCTATGGCGGTATACTGGATTGAGAGAGAGTAGTGAAGAAGCCATGCAAGTGAAAATGAACAGATAGCTAATCTTCAAGAATGATTAGTCACATTTGTACCTTTTTGCCGCACAACGAATGCATATCTAAACAAAAAGTTTTCAGCAATTCTCATAACTTTCAAACCACCATTCACCATGTACGATTTGACGACAAGTATGAAACACTATTTCGCATGCATGCATGTACCGATGAAAACAAAAGCTAAGCTATATTACACTGCGAAAGAACAAAAAACTCCAATAAAAATTTGACAATAAAATGGTGGCAAGAGCTTGAAGACGGAACATAAAATCAATGTATCATGCGAGATATCATGCACTAATTATTCAATCACAGATGAAGTGTATTTTCCTTCCGTACGATCCACCCTACAGTTAAAATCGTTTTGTTCTCATGTAGTCGAGAGAACTTCTCTCCACCACTGGAAGACCAAAATAGATAGAAAAAGGAAGGAACTTTCGGGTTTTTGTATAAGCTTTTGTTTTTACAGTCATATAAAGACTAACTTGTAAAATAATTTCTTGTCATATTCACTATACTAGGAACACCATTATTGTATAAATTGCATGTAGTTAAAGTAGTATAAGCCTAAATGATGAAAAGTAAGGAAAACATGAAATATTGCGGAACTAAGAAAATGTGGTAAAACAAAGTTTTAAGTAAAGATTAGTATGTCATGCTAATGAACCCGGATAAAATGTAGCTTCTACGAGTTGTGTTCAAGGATAACAAATTGGTGATGCGAACAAACAGAAATGCTGAAATTTTCACTGATTTATTGGGCTATAGAGAAAAATGAAAGTTAGTATAGTTGATATTGAAGTTGATGTCGTACTTTAGAGGAAGTTGCATGCTGTTCAAAGAAAAAATTGAAAATTGCTCCCGTATTTTTACGGATTTTTGAAATTCTAATCATTGTATAATTAGCGAGAATGTCTTATGGTATTTGGTGTGTCTTTGGAGTGCGGGTCTCATTACCATCTTAAACATTCTTCATTGCCCTGCATTAATTAATTTTATTCTTTCATTATTTCAAATTATATAAAATCATGAGGAAATGTATGTGTCAGCTTGTCTTGACGGTTGCCAAGATTGAAAGCTGGTTTTGGGTGACTTTGTTCAGGCGGTAATCGCATTATTAACGTTTTTCCGCGTTAACTGTGGCCCCATTTCAAATGACACGACAGGAAGACACAAAACTTGTGCAAGACGTTTAGTGAGCACTTGTGTTGACACTTTCCAGATGCTCCGTGAATCATCATGCGTGACACTCGGCAAAATGTTCTCCGGCTTGAAGTTTGATAGAATGAGAAGGAAAATTTGCGAATGTCGCCAGGTCATGCATAGCTAGTAAATAATGCTATTGCAAATATCTGTACAGCTACTTATTTGAGCAAATCTTGAAAATGTTTTTCATTCAAGGGTATGTGTACGGGTCACAGTTGCTATTATGACTGCTTGATTACTGTGATTGATATTTGCCTATAATAAAAAATTTACAGTTGTTTTCCAGCTGAAAATATTTCACTAGTGCTACTGAACAACCTGGGATTAGGTAAATTATATATCTATGCTTATACTCTGCACAGTTTTGTGATAGTTTTCTCGCGAGCCTGTAATGATTATTGGGTCAATAAATTCTAGCATCTCGATCAACTCGGACAGACCATGCTCGTCTGATTAATTCAAAATTTGTATCTCAATAACTGTCAAGTTATCGATGCCAAAAACAGCATTATTCTAATGACGTAATACCAACACTGTTTCAATCCTTTCTGAGTGTAATAGCATGCAATGTTAGGTACACATGAATTATAAATTGAAGAATCAACTAAGATATAGATGTATAACGTCACATCGTCATAACGTCACAGCCGATGGAACTACCGTATTCGGGTTGTAGAAATGACTGTGAACTCGCTCCACCATGTTGCAACGGCTGCACTGCGGCCGGTTGTTCGTACACCGTTTAGGTTAAATGGTGGATAGGTTAGAATTCAAAAACACTCCCACACATTTTCTAAAACTGTGAAATCAAATATTATGCAATTAAGCTATAGGTAAATGCACAATTGTTGTATTCAGTAATAAAACTTTCAATTTTGTTATTCAAGGACTACTCGATTTCTACTTTGAACTTATCCATTGTTTAAGCTAAACGCGGTTCGAACAACAGTTGAAAAATTGAAACTTTCAATGACTTCCTCGAAGTTATATTGAGCTTTAAAGCGACTGAAGTGTCAAATACTAGTGGTTGTGTAAAAATAGTTGATTGGCAATTGACAATTTTAATATTGACTGTAATATAAGTCGACCTTCAACATCGTATTTACCTCAGTTGTATATTATCTTTCAGCAAATTTCTGCATCAACATTGAACACAAATTTAAAAAGAGGCTTTGAGATCAGCGTAGGATAATAAAGTTGAGTGAATTGTTGAAAATGACCTCATCAGTAGGAATCAACTGACATGCAATTATGCAATGACAATGCAATATGCCATTAACACATCACTTTTCCAATGAGGTGTATTCTTTGTCTTTCAGAATTGTTTATATAAACACTAGTTAGGTGGGCAGAGTGATGAACTGTACTACCCTTTTTCTGATGTAACTAACACTATAATCTGTCAGCTGACCGTGTTGCGTAGATTGTAATGCATAACACGGTTGCCACGACCTAATAAATTGTTAAAAAAAGTTATCGAGATAGAAATGAAATTACAAAGAGTAAAGGCACAAAGAGTGGAAGAGAAAGTAAAAACCAAAGTGAGAAAAACAAGACAATGGCATTTTTATTGAAATGTCATAAGAACAAAAATTACGACTCAAGTAGATCTTATTATATACAGCATCCCCCAGCACTGTGTTATATACTGATAACGTAACGTACATTAGGCCCGATTCAAACGTCGAACTTTTCATGTGCCGAATCGAATGCAAACGAGCACAAGTCTTTGTTTAGGCTCATTTGCATTTGATTCGGCAGAACGCTTGAACGCTCGAACCAGGCCTTACTGATTAATAAGCCAAATTTTCCATACTCCCCCTATATATTTGAAAAAACTTAATTACTATTTTTTTACATTAATTCCAAATTACAAATATGTTCGTGACTATAGCTACAGTAATATCACTTTCTCCTGAACCGTTTGGTAAAATATATGGTTTCTTTGTTTCTGAGTTCAGTAGTTTGCCAAATCTATTAATCTAACCTGAATGTCAGGCCTTTATTTCTTCCGCCTTCCACTGTTGTATCGCGGGAAGTACACGCGTGGGTGTTGCGAACCGGTGATGCCGCGAGCGACCGATTTCAGGGTTGCTAACATGCCGGCTGCGCTTGTACCTCCCACAAGACAAAATTACGCAATTAAAACTCGCTGCGGACGAGGCTGCATCGTGAGACTATTCGTTTACGACAATTACTCCCATAATTATGAAAAGCTCATTGATTTCTATATAACTGGATTGCGCATCCCTATATGTCAGCAGTCAAAATTTTGAAGCCATCGCGGCCATCTTGGTACTCCAAATTCGTGACTAGTTACCATGGTTTCGTTTAACCGGAAATGTTTTGGCAGCCATCTTGGTACTCCAAATTCGTCATTTTCGCTGGCTTCACTTTTGCAGCCGGATGCGCAAGTTATATAGAAATCAATGGAAAAGCTGGTTTGTCGCCGTTTCGTATCAACAAAAATTAGTTCTCGAGATTTCAACGTTTACCTAAACCTAATACAATAACTCAACTTTGAAATTCAACGCAATCTAAATCAGGGCCTGCGGGACTGGGTGGAAGGGGGTATTTCCCCTCCCCCACCAATCATTTGCAAAGGACGTGCCCAATTCTAGTCAAGCCCTGCTTGTGTTAACGATTGAATGAAATGACTGCGCGAAAATAAAGTGCAGCATATCTTTTCAAATGTATGTTCAAATCACTCTTCGGAGCATAAACCAGTGCTCCGTTGCACTTGCTCTTTTGATAGCATGGCCTTGGGGTCGAAAAGGAGCATACTTTTGACACTTTTTAGTTAACAGGATTAGGATAAGTTCGGGATTAGGGCTTTAGAATTTTGTGTGACTTTTCAATCAGACTGAGAGTATTTTTCAGCTGATGGTTGAAATTATTCATGCTTAATGTACTGTTCGTAACGCACTGAAATGAGTGGATTCATTTCATTTTGTTGACCTAGTAAGTTTTTGCATGTACGAATATGAAATAAGTCAAACACCTGTAAAATAACTATTTAATGCAGTAAGCATACTGTTTTGTTATCTTTGTTCTTTCGTTATATACCAAAAGTTGCTGTTGCTCTTATATGTGGTTAGATTGCGCAATGCCCTAATGGCCCTTCAAAATTGTTCCCCCCAATATTTAAAAGCTCGCACCGGCCCTGCAGCCTCAGTTGTATGACTGAAAACTTTCTAACACATTTAGTCCCTGCAAGTCTCAAGACTGTAATAGTGATAAACGTGCTTAGTCATTCTGTGACCGTGTATTCCTGTTAAAATTCATTCTAACCGAGTATCAAGATAATTGCTTTCGGAAATAGCGTGATTCGACATGCTGAAACGACAACCTCTATTGGTTTTCTCTTGATTTCTAAATCGCCCTTTAATGTTTTCCACTTGACGTTAAAGCTTCCGGGTTTAAGGGTATGGAGCGTTTATGCACGATGTCAGCACTCAGCATTTCTTGGCCTCTCCTATATTTTCAGAATACGGGAAGTGTTGTGAACTGGTATCTAGTTTGCCATATTCTTCATTATTGATTTTGCTTCAATTGCTTGAAATCACATATGCATCTCTTTGGATTTTAGATTACAGCCGAAAGTGTATAGACCAAAACTTGTTTCGATGAAGATTTTTTTAGCTGAATTTATAGAAAGATTATAAAACTTAAATTAAATCTGATCGTTGCACAAACTTCTCTAAGAGAAAGATAATTATCCAGTTTCCACTATTGTGTGTGTGCATTCCCTTCAAGTAGGCGTGGACACAAGAAGCTCAGCAACACATTTCGGGCAACTTTGGACATGATTTTTAGCAATTTTGGGAAACTTTTTTTTCGGAATATGTCTGGAATGATAAGTCAGGGGTTAAATTGTAGCGAACTTTGGGCTCACTTTTGCGGGTAGACCCAGTCCTGAAAAATAACTTTTTTATATTCTTAGTTTTGAACTTACCGTATTTCTTCTATTTAGCCCCCAACCTCTTTTTCGCCCCCCCCCTTTCTAATTAGCCTCCACTTGCCCTCACTTAAAAACCGGCAAAAGAAAATAAGCCACCAGTCTCTATAAATAAAGAAATCAACGGAAAATCAATCTCTGGATGGAATCATAACAAAATACGAATGCTAAAGTTATATAATGCGTTTATTCGTTTGAAATTTAGTAATGTAAATATCAGACTACTCATGCAGTCATGCTCGTGTCAAAGTTTCATATCCAATTGTAGTTATGTGTTTAAGTTTTTCTTTTTTCCTGTGGAATTTGTTGTGCAAGACACTATTTTGTTAAATAAATATTAATGTACTGGATTGGGGTATTTTAGTAATTAAAAATTGATATAGATGCATGTGTTTGTAAATGAGTATATTTGCGGTACCAATTTCGAGTGAAAATTTATTTAACCCCCCCACCCTCTATTTAGTCCTCCCTTCTGATAAGCCCCCAAATAATAGCTAGCAAAAAATATAAATCCCCAGGGACCAGTTGTTCGTACGACGTGAGCTTAAATGGTGGATAAGTTCACAATAGAAATCATATTTATGTCTTCCTTGAGCAACGAAATTGAAAGTTTTTTAACTAAATACAATAATTATGTATTTACCCATTATTTTATGAATACAGATTTGATTAAAAAGCTTTAGAAGACGTGTGAGAGTGTTTTTGAATTCTGACTTATCCACCGTTTAAGGTAAACGGCGTACGAACAACCGGCCCCAGGGGGCTAAATAGAGGAACTACGGTAAAAATCTTACATTTGTTTTGCAAAATGCGAGTAAACTTTAAAGAGTGACGCTTTGTACGAAATAGAATTGACAAAATTCAAAAATTGTACTCTTGGCTTAAAGCAAACACGAAATTTAAGAAAACTCCGTTATTGATCTTAAGACACATCTTGTCCTAGGGAAGAGAATTAAATAAATCAAAAATAAAAGAAATTTCACAAGATTTTTAGCATGCAATAGTACGCATGTAAGTAGAAAAAAAGGGCAACTATGAGCAACTCTTGGGCAGCTTTTGAGAAAATTGGCGACCTTTGGGCAACTTTTGTCGAAAAATGGCAACTTTTTACAACATTTAGGGCAACTATATCTGGAACACTATCTCAGGGGGGAAATTGAAGCCAACTTTGTGCTCATTATGCAGGTAGACCCAGTCCCTTTTAAAATTTTTTTGAAAAAATAGCATTTTTATATATAGAAAGTTTGGAACTTAAATCTTGCATTAGTTTTGTAAAATGCATGTAAAATTAAAGAGTGACAGTTAAATTTCTATTATATGAAATAAAATTTAGCAAAAGTTATACTGTTATCGAAAAAAGTTGAAGCAAACACAAATATTACAAAAACTCCGCGCGATTTTTGCCGTTTTTTCTGCGGTTTTGAAAGTTTGAGATGCACTTAAGTATTTAAACCTCCAAAATAGTATAGTTCTGTGTTAAATACACTTATTTTCAAAGTTTCACAAAAATTGAGCCATTAGCCAAAGAAAAAATAGTGTTTTTATTGTGTAAACACATACAGCCAAGACAAAAATATGTGGTCGTTTCCGGGGGGAGATGACAAAATGCTAATCATACGGTTGCCTTCATTCAATTATAGGCGCTTTCTTGTGGAGTTAGCGTTCCAGATTATATACAGTTCACTGGAAATTACTACTTGTAGTAGAAATGAAAATGAATGAATTTAGTTTTAAAAACTATTTAGAAAGTTCCTTTGGAGTATAACGTGCCTTGTCGATTTATCAAATTGAAAATAGTATTTGCGTTATTAAAAGTAGCAACATTAAAGATGGATTCTGGCGGTAAAGGAAAAGAAGTCCAGTCGAATCACTCGAATGTGAGAATGCTCGATTATCGTGCTATGATAGTTGATGTTATAGCCGGTGCAAATGCCGGTGCCGCCTGTGTCCTTGCTGGACAACCTTTTGACACCGTTAAAGTGAAGATGCAGGTATTTCCTGGTATGTTTAAAAATGCGTTTGATTGTTTCAAAAGAACTTTAAAAGAGGAAAGATTCAGAGGTCTATATGCCGGTACTGCGCCAGCATTAATCACTCAGGTGGCAGAAAATTCAGTTTTGTTTCTCTGCTATGGTAGATGTCAGACTATCATTCAGTCAATATTTCAAGTTCCTCATGTTGACGAACTCACTATCTTTCAAAATGCTTGTGCTGGTAGTGTAGCAGCATTTTTCACATCTTTTGTACTCTGTCCAACTGAACTGATCAAATGTAAGTTACAAGCACAACATCAGTTGCGGCATTTGGGTGGTGATACTGGCAAGAAACCTCTGTAAGTATAACTGTGGCTGATACTTATCCAAACATTGCAGTGAGTAATATGTACACATATGCTTACTTGGCAGACATTTTCTCCGACACACACACTGCATGCAAAATTTTTGGTGTACATTTTTTGTTTGATGTGTTACTGCTAACTGGAATTTTTATGTGCCTCATATAAAATCTTGCATAACTTGCAGGTGTAGATTTTGTTTTTCACTTGTGCCCGTGTGTTTGTGATTTTTATATCTGCTGCTTTTCCATTTTCTTGCCCTTGCTTGTTTCAATGAATGAAGCCTGAAACTCTTGTAAACTCATAGCACTAAATATTATTTTTTAAATGAAAGAGTCTTTAGTTAGTTTAAGACAACCATTCACTCACTGAAAGCGATGAAGTGAGTTAGTTATATAGATACAGAAGCACAGGAAGGACCACTTATGGGGGGGGGGCATAATTGGGCGCTGGAGTTGCAAGAATCTGCTAGGGGACTCTAAGGGCATGCTCCCTCTGGAAAGTTTTTGATTTTCAAAGGCTCTAGAACACCATTTCTTGCAGTGTGGGGGCAGTTTAAGCACAAATCAAGATCATAAACAGTGACACACTATAAACTTACACCATTGCAACATGATACGATAAACAATTTGTCTGTGGGTGCCCATGTCCCCCCTCTGCTGCTTCCTATGTCATTTAGATATCAAAGTTTGGTACACCATAGCGCCTGCTACTTTAGTAGGTTGATCTACCCATACCATACTTAAGTGGATGGTGAATGCCATAAGAATGCCAGCTTTATTGGATAATGCTCTTCAAATACTATAGAGGTGCTCTTGGACTGACGGCCCAAGTTGTGAGAACTGAGGGGCCTTTGGGGCTGTATCGTGGTTTTGTGAGTACTTGTACAAGAGAGGTGGCTGGCTATTTCTTTTTCTTTGGAGGATATCAGTTAAGCAAGCGCCTTTTGACACCTGAGGGAAAGACAGCTGATGATTTAGGTGAGATTGAAAATTCCACAACATGCTTTATAAATTTGTTCTTTCTAATATCAGATTAATTTTCTGTTTCTCATGTCATGTTAGAAATTCATCTAGGAAGACTCTTGCATTTTTCCAGGCTAGGTTTTGGTTCACTTCCTCTATTAAAGCCTCATATTGAAAAGCTTCTGCAGAGCAGAGAAAGGCTTGGTGCAAGTCAACCCAAGGGCATCCTGCTAACATATTAATCTGAGCGTCTAACACTGGAAAAATGAAAAATATTTAGTATCGTCATATCAAGTGTATTAATAGACAGTTTTAAAATGTCCTCAGTTACACAAATCTGTTCATGAAATAAAATATTCACAGTCTGCAGATTGTTTGTGTACTTAAATACTAGAAAATATAAAAAAATCGAAGATAATAAATATTTCAGGGCAGAGGGTTGTTAGTTTTTGCCTGCGGCCCAAAAGTGGCTTTCACACAAAAATAAAAAAATTTGATGTACAATATCTGAGTTTATGTAGATAGGAGAATTTTGCTATTTAATGCATTGCCATAGATATGTAGATTATGAATTCATTGTGACTCACTATGAATGCATAATGATCGAAATTAGCGCAAAAGTTGAAAGTAAGGTTTTCGACTCGCGTTTGGAGGAGTTAGGGTACGTTAAGTTTGACGAAAATTCGTTGCTATGCTGCTAATGGAAACTTCATTTTTGTGCGCATGCGACTTCTAGGGCAGCGAAAATGAACTACTCCCTGTTCTGTAAAAATAATCAATTTCCAAATTTTTGACATCTAGTTTTCAAGTACCTACCCAAACAAGCCATAGATAGTGAATATTTGATTTCTTTAATGGACTTGTGGAATTGATTAGTGTTTTCGCAACGGGCTAAGTTTTTTCAACACCTTGTCTGCAGGTCCATTGCAGGTTGCTGTATCTGGAGGAATTGCTGGAGCTTGTTTTTGGACCTCAGTCTTCCCAACAGATGTAGTAAAATCCAGGGTTCAGGTGAGTGCTAGTTTTCGCATTCATTGTGCGCAGTTTCTGTCAAAATATGTTTACCATCCACTGGCAATTGAGCTTTTTGGTCAATAATATGTACTTTGTCAATATAATCCAACATGATCTCATGTAACATCTTATGAAGGTTTGTTTGTAGTGAGTACATATTAGCACATTTTAATAAAATTTAGTACCATTATTTCGTAAAAGCAATCCAATAAAAATTCTCAGTTCTACTTTTTACTGATGAAAACAGTGATGCCACTCAACGACAACGCCCATTTTCACATAACAGTTTACAACTTTAAAGTAGTTAGTTCCTTAACCTACGTGTATGTTTGGCTTAGCGTTGCCATCACTCTCAAAATAGCCACTTTGATTGTTTATTTGGCAATATTTGCATGCACAATTTTTTTGCTATATTCGTTTCTCATTGTAGACTGGAAGTAATGACAGTGGCTATCCAAAAGGGTTTTTAAGTCTTACATACACAATTTTTAAACGAGAAGGTAGGATATATATACATCGCAAACCTTCGAACTGTAAAATAGATAAAAGGGACTTGTTGAGAAGGAAGTAGACAGGAATGAACCGCTGCGTTTCATTGCCCTCAAATCAATGTAATCCCATGAATAACTCCAATGAAACATTAGTTGGAGCCAAAAGGTTCTTTCAAAAGAGATTTAAATGTTTTCTGGAAATCTGTTCGTTCGTTTTTCTCCCAAGTATTGAAGTACATACATTATACCGTATTGTATATTGTAGATTGTTGCTTTTGCAAATATAATTTTCACTACAAATGTTTCGTATAGCCTTACAATAGCTTTCGTATAGCTTACATATGAAACGTATTTTAATTGTATGCTATCTATTTTATTCATTGGAGGTATTCGAGCATTGTATAAAGGTCTTGGTCCAGCTATTTTAAGATGCTTTCCAGCCAATGCAGTATTATTCTTGGCTTATGAAGGAACAGAGCGGTTACTTAAGTGAATGAATTATATATATCTTACTCTAGAATATGAAGGTATGTTCTTAATCAGTTGAGCTTTTTTAGAGTCATTTATGAGCTGCGTTGAGGTGCCTGTTTGAAAACGCAGTTGTTTACGTTTCAAAAGTTGCGTTGGGCGGATCTAGTTTGCCAATTATGTTCGTGTAACGTAGTTGTGTAACCATAGCTATTACTTTGAAGCATGCAATTGGCGCGTTTGGCAAGTACAATGTACACCACTACACGTTGGGTGTTAAGTGCGCACGTTCATATTTGTTACAAACTCGAGATGGCACAAATGAGGGCTGGACTTTTCGAAATCTAGATGAGCAGGAAACATAACGTAAAGTGTTAAGTCAAATCTAAATGATGGAAACTTGTGCTGTCTGTATTTGTGATTTGCGACTCGGCCGTAGCACTATGCTGCCCCGCCATTGCGAATGGGGAAAATGTTATCAGTTTATGATTGGGTGAAGAGAATCACCATCTTGGGAAGATAGATAACCATGGACTAAGTTGCTCTATAAAGTAATTGGAAAGCAGATATATCAAAATTGGAATAAAATTTAAGCCTTAACGAGAAAGCAAAAAGGCGGAGTACGGATTACGGTTCACGGAATGTCACGGTTGCACTTGATAATAAATTTTAGCAAGTGATAATAAATTGATAATAAATTTAGCCGGACACCTTCAGGTTTTCTACCATGCCGGGCGCTCAGGGGAAAACTCGAAGTCTTGCTAAAATCGATGGCTGAATGCACACGAACCGTGTTTAGACAGGTTTCATATTTTCTTCCAGCCCCCCTGGCATGGCAGAAAACACGGAGTCTGTCTAATGTACCGTCAGTCTCCATCGTATTCGTTTTGCCGAAAATGTCAATTTCATACTTCGAACGCAGCAGTTTCATGCTTTAAAATAATCGGTAACATTTTTATCATTAGCGTTCTAGACCTGCTTAAAGGCCGCTTTCCAGTTCCGCGTTTACACCACGCAGGTGAACGTTTCACTTTTAATGAAACCTATCCACCGCAAAGCATTGTTTGGAATTTACAATTTTAAATGTTTGCGTGTTTATTTGTTGGCGTATTTTTAGAAACTACAAAATTTTGAAGGTTAAACATTTCTGTATTTGTTCGTAGGTGTCTCAGACACAAAGTTGGAATGCAGCCGTCGTAGGTATAAAATTTTGACGTAAATTTTTTGTCAGTGTTCGCGCAGTTATTGCCGGAAAATGTTTTGAGATGAATGTTGGAGCAGTTCGATGACCTCAATTCGTATGTTAGAATGGACAATCTCAGCTATAAACTAAGTCCATCATCACAGCGTAAAGAGCATCCAAAACATAAGAAATTTGCAAAGTTTAGTTCCAAAATGTTTTAAAGTACGGAAATACTGTATAGCCCTGCGAAGGTTGCAAATGTTCTTCTTGTCTATGGATCAAACTTTGGTCGATTGCTCGAATTTCTTATTTGTACAACGTGTAGGCAGCAGCGTAGCCAGGACCAGATTTTTGGGAGGGCGAGCACGCTTTAGGTGTGTCAGGGGACATGCACTTTCGGGAAATTTTTCAATTCTTGAACTTCTGAAATACGATTTCTAGAGATTTGGGCATGCAAGAAGAATATACAAAACTATCGAATATTATGAAAACTGATATGCCCCCCCCCCTATCAAGTTTTGAGCCGATTTTCAACGTTTTAAAAAAATATTATGTATCTTGAACGATTGGGAAGGGGGCAACACCCCTCCTTGCCCCCCTCCCTCTTGGCTACGCCACTGCGTGTAGGTGACACCGACTGTCAGCATGTATGTCGCGTTATTACATCGAACAACATATTTTTGTTCAAATATTTTACACCGGGTTTATGAAGTTAGGCCGTTTGTAGATAAATAGCCTGATAAATCTTTTATTAAATGAATATCAACTTTGCAGCCCGAGGACTGAATTACGTTGAAATTATTGAAAAATCTAGGAACTATTTAAAATGGATACCATGTAGCAAACAAAATGCTAGTGCATCCTGTATAAATATTACTTTATTAGTTTCTGTCCATGGGAGATGTATGAAGTCGAAAGGCTTATCTAAGGTTTGCATGCAAACTATCAGTGGGAGCAAGAGTGATGAATAAGTACATTGATGTTTTATAGTATAACTAGTAATCATGTAGTTATGTGGAAAACAGTATACAAATAATGAATGTTTATGAGTGCAGTGGTAAGAATATTTTATAGATCAATTTTAATACGCTTAATACGCCCGCTATTTTGTCTCATTTCTGTTTGAATAATATACCATCAGCCAAATCATTGGACGTCGCGACTAAATGCAAGCGAGCACGGTACGATTAGTAATTTGAATGATTGAATTTAGTGAAAACAGCCGTGCAATGGTAAAAAATATTTGCACGTTGAATATACACTTCCATTGCACGGTCAGTAAAATGGGAATTTCTATTTAATGCCACGTGATCAGAAACAACCAATTAAATGACGATAATTTAATAAGGTGTTATATAATAATTATTATTTGCACATGCAACTGCATCATTGGGTCATCACTTTTCTCGCTTGAGCATGGTAGAATAAGGTTGAACTGAAATACAGGAAACAGTTTTCAATTTCCTCTTGAGAACCGACATTAAACATTAAGTTGTGTTTGATTGCATATACTGTACTTTAGTCCTTACTATAGTATAAATGCTGTATGACTTGTTTTTCATGTAATATATTTACAGAATTCGTTGACGAAAAGCCAGTATTACACTAACTGGCACTGTTCTGTCCCTAAATATGAGTACCTGTACGGTGTAAATGTTGATAGGCTGTAAAGTCAATCAATTTATGCACAGATTTTGTGGACAATTCGTTGTATTTATTTACTGATTTATTTACTGTAGTCTGGTGTTTAGGGTGACATATAGTATTTAATTATAAATTGTATGCGAGGCTACATGCGAATCTCTTTACAGACTGATGAAGGATTATTTATTAACATTAGAGAGTTCAACGGCAAATGTCAGACGCCAGGCGAAAAAAAATTTGCCAATATAAAGGTAGTAAAGCAAAGATAATCAGTTGTGTTGGCCCAGGGTGTTAAAATAAAACTGTTTGACATAAAATGGAAAATCCAAAAAGAAGAGAAGTGAAAAATGTCTGGCAAGAAAAACGGCTCTCCCGTTAGCCGTAGCTTTTGAACGCGAAGCTTAAACTCCCTATTAATAAAGTACTCGGCAGTTTTCCGGACATCATGAAACTCAGCTAATTCGTTGTTTTTGAACTTAACGCACTGCATGTATATAATGCAGAAGTTTTCACTTTATCCATACGCCAGAGCAACACGAATCTGCAATTTCTTGCTTGAATAAGTTATTCATTCGAGTTAACAGAAGAGCACTGCTGTGAACTCTAACTAGGCGGACACCCCTCTAATCGGACGAGAAATTTGTGTAAAAATAGACAGATAAAAGAAAACTCTCAATTTCATTTAATCTCATTACAATTATATCAAAAAGGAACTCTGCGGGCACTGCTTTAAAAAAATTTTTTCTGTAGCCTTTCGACCGTTAAGAAAACGAGAATCGATTTCGTTGTCTAATAGTTCTGTATCATACACAAATGAAGTACGTCAACAAATCAAGTTAAGCAAGGATGCGTGCAACCCTACCTACAGTTTAACCCTTTGTTGCGCGTTTGCTGTCTGTCTTGCCTGTCGGTCTATCTGTCTTTATGTTTAAAAAGTATATTTTGTAATTGCCATTGCTATAGTTTGAAGCGAAAAAGACGATATTGCATTTACTGTTTAAATTGTTTAAATATAACGCTATATTCAGAATGATATATTTACATGATTGTACACATCCAAATAGTCTATTTTACATACTTTAGAGAGATAAAATTAACCTCGAACATTACAATATTTTACTTCTTTTACATTGATAAATTATATAAATAAGTGAACTATTTACAATAAACAAAACTTGTTCTGTAGGGGCAATAAATAAACTGTTCTAATTTTATATGGTTACCATTGTTTTCGTAAACATAAAACATTTTGGTAACTTACGCTGTTACTCGTTGTTATTGATTCAAACCAAGCTCTTTCCTCAGCCTGTAATACTTCAGCCATTTTCTTTTGTACTTCTCAAGTTTCTCAGTGAGATTTTTCAAATGTCGCCTCTTTCGTGAACTGCCATCACCTTTGATGCATTTGCCTGGGCAGGAGATGTTGTAGTCGACACACTTCATACAATCTTTCTTAGTGGTACAAGAATTTTGGCAATCTTGCGCGTCTGATTTACATTTATTAATACAGTCTGTTGCATCTCCATGTACGTTCACCAGGAAAAGTATTGCTGCCAACAAACCAGCAAGAACAATCGCTCGCATTATTCTCAATCTGAAACATAAACGGTTTTTTTAGTTGCATTATTAAAGATTTTCGTATCAAACTCTCTAAATTGCGCCCAGCACTCATAGCGCCGCCCTTATTTCCGTTCACGCGCGCATTTGAACTCTTCCGCTCTTTTTCGACGAATAACTGACGAGTTTAATGCAGGCTGAGGCCTCGCACGGGACGGGACCACTTTCGCGAAGTCACGACATTGAATTCTACTATTTGCGGCCGTGTTTACTCTTGAAACCTCTTAGACTTACAGTTTTGTTAATCCTGCTCTATTAATGTGATTTTGAGCGCGAAACTCGTCTTTAAATGGTTGAACTTGATATCGTGACCATGTGAATCTGGTGCTGTCTGAACTGAACGGAGCTGAGTTGCGTTGTTATGTGACGAATTCGCGTAACTGTTTTGCTGATTGGCCGGACTGGCGTCAAATGTGTCGTTTAGTACGTGGGCATTCAAAGTGTTGACAAAAGCTCGTGTTTTTTTGTCAATTCAACGCAAAAATTTCAAAGTTTATTATTTCCCGGTATAATTTCCAGACATCGCTAGCTAGATTGGTTATACTCAGTCGTCATAATCGTTGTAACTTGGGTTGCTTGGTGGTGTTAAAAGCGTGCTATTCTGGAAAACCACTTTGAACGGCTCCTTGAAAAGCAGGTGCCTACGTGCCCTGAAGGACTACCGTTTTTAAATATCTTTAAATAATAATAATAAAAAATAACAATCTTCTTATCCTACTTGCGTTATTTCATTTTGTTTTTGGACTTGGAAAATAAAAAATCGTGTGGCTTTGTGCGTTGTACTTCAAAATTTGCGTCTACTCGTGGGATGGTTCATAGCCTGCGTGAGACTGCACTCACGATATTGGTTTGTACATGTGTGTCTGCGGTTCACCCTATAGCAAAACGCACGCGGACTTATACCTATGCAAATATATAGTTTGCATGCATTCAAATTAACCTACTTTTCATGTTGTGTCTGTTGGCCTAATCGCATTATTGTTGTCTTGACTTCATAATAAACAGGTCGTCCGCAACTGCTTCAAGAATGCATGCTGTGGTTTTTGAATTAAAAGTTTTAGAAACAAGACAGATTCAGACAATTAAACTAGCGTATGGGAAAAGTTCTTTTTAATTCTCTTACTTATTATCGCGCGCAAAGTAATTCTCTTAGTGAATATACAATGCCCTTGTTTAATTTAATCAAAATGTGACTGGTACCTTTTGAATTTTCCTGCTCTTCTTTGGGCGTCTTTTCCTCGTCTTAGCACAGTTTCTAACTGAAGACGTCGAGATGCGGAGCAATATTTAACCATTCAATACCGGAAATCGCTGTTTAATTTCAAAACGCCTGTGGTGAAATTAGGAAATGCCAGAACTGTGCCACTCCCTGGGTGCCGAAGTTGGATAATATTATAATATCCGGACAGTTCTACTTCTTAAAGTCCTATACTTTGCTAAAGTTAGTAAACAAAGACGTAAGATCGTTTCAACTTCCTTTATTGCTACCATCAACCTTGAACTTCAATCATCGGTTTAGCACCGCGTCTGGTAAGCCCTCTAGAATTGTCGTCCGGTGTTACCTTTTTTTCAAGCTTACGAACTTTTTCCTATTAAAAAAAGTGTGTTCCTGTTGCTGTAAACTTTTCATGCATGCCAGCTTGCATCACGTAGAGAGAGAGTGTTGAGCATCATAGATGTTTGATAATCTGATCAATGTTGTGCCAGTTGCATTTCTAATGACCCAATGTGATTACTAATTTCCGCTTAGTAAAACGATTTACTAATTGAAGCTAACTTCCCTTTGACGCACCAGACTTACGTCGTATATTCTGTCTCATCTTGTCTCTAGGGATAGTACTGTAATTAAAATACAGCGCCACCCTTAGAGATATGACAAACAGATATCCAATAGTGTAAAAATTTCCCGATATCACCCGCTCTTAAAACTTTGGTTAATTTTCACGAAATTATTCCTAAATATCAAGCTTTTCGCTATCAGGACCCAGCACGTGACTAAATGCAAATATTCTAATATAGTACATTAGTGTTTGTCTTGCCCTTTTAATTAAGTACTTTCATTGTCGGGATTTCTCTAAATCATTGCTTTTCTATATGTTTACATTCTTGGTTTCTAAAGGCCCATTTACACGGGCGGTTTTTGCTGCGATATTTCTCCTCTCAGCGTATGTGATCGAGTATATTGACTGGCGACTGGATTAGCAAAATTGTTAGACCATCTACACTCGCCAGTTATCCACTCTTTCACATCGTTCAACTCGAGAAAAATCGCATCGAAAATCGCCCGTGTAAACGGGCCTTAGTCTTGGCTGAGTTTCACAAACGAGTGTATTCTAATGTATATTCTAATTTAGTTTATCACTCTAACTAATTCCCTGAGAATTTATCCTTGTTTATTTGGAAATAAGTACAGCTCGGATAATTGACATGTTTTGAAGTACTAATCGCCTATCAGAAATGGATAGTGTTACTGGTTTTGTTGAGAAACACGCTATATTGCGCTAAAAGTTTGTGTAATTGTTGAAATGCTTCATGATTATTAGCTCGTACACCACAATCTAACTAATTAATATCGGAACAGGTTGTCTCGACAGGAATGTTCTAATTTACCATCTGCATGCCAAAAAGTCAGCCTGACTGACTGTCAATAGATGAAATGACTAAATCTTTAATAGCTGTAAAACTATATTTTTAAACAAAACAAATATGCAGATGTTGCTGGAAGCGAAAACGTAAAAACTAAAACGTGTTGATAATGTGTAAACCGATACAGTTAGGCTAAAATTATACATTCTTGCTCGCAACCTCTTTTGTATTTAAAGAACTATGACTTTTCGTCATCCAATTGTCTTTCAAACTGTATAATCTTCTTATAGAGATACTGGTTTATTTGATGACTATAGATGGAATGATTGAGATTAACGGCCTTTTTAAAGATATCATAGTTGTGTGTCTATAGTTATGACAAGAGTCGTGATGTATTCGCCTAACATAATTACATCAGCCAATTTGAATTTAGCATGAATGCCACCACTACTGAGAGGTATTTCGAACAGAAAACCATTATCTTCCCGCATGCACTTCACACGTCTTTGTGAAAATTAGTGAAGGTCTAAGGTTAACCTTAATCTCTGTCACTTGAGGTAGGTATTTACCTGTTTTGACGATCGTTTAGGCAACACCACTCAAAATAATGTATGTAAGAGGATCTAATCACCATGGGTTTTGTGGTGCATGGATTTTTTGAACTTTAAATACTTATCAATAAAACCTCACAAAACTTACTTTTGCCGTGCACGTGCTATAACTTACTACTGCTACTACTCTGTGGAATGGCTTACTACTTTACCGCGACCCCCACAGGTGGAGCTACATGAGTATACATTGTTATTTTGCTGGAGTCAGAACTTCTTTAAAAAAAGTGAAATAAAAGTTTAGCTCAACGTCACCGAAAAGCGTACGGCAGGTTGTTTCGTTTTGACACTTTTCTATTGTTGTCTAATTTGTTTATCTACAACATCATCATGTTTATACATGCTACATTTAAATATTTTTGTTTTTGAAATTGATTAACCTGTAGCTTTGGCTATTCTTAAATCGCAATATTGGATTTCATACATTCAAGAAAGGTTATGACTCGCGAGAATATCAGCTTTCTTTTACCGCATTTAAAATATTCGGCAGACATGGTACATGCTCTGATCAAGTAATTTAATTTTGAGATAGCACGGGAATATCTAAACATAGTAACCAGCCAGTGAAGGCTAGTCATTCTTTTGTATTCAGTTTATTCCTTCTTTTGATTTTTTACTATCACATGTAAAACTATATTCAGTCCTATTACAGAGAAGGCAATATTTTGTTTGTCGAAGACAGTAAGATGTGTATCTATCCTTATTTGTATAAGTAATTAAATTGATTGTCCGAGCATGAAATCTATATTTTAATTATATATTTGATGTTTCGAGTGGGTGGTCAGTTTGGAATATCTTGATCTGAAATAATCGTGTGTTATTTGGCATTTTTATCGGGCACCAGTCTTTTAGACTAAAAGGAAGGAAAACTCAGTATTAATGTTTCCTTGCCGTACCATAAGTTTGTTTTACAACGCCAAACTTCGTCGTTATTCGCCAACATTTTCTAACAACATAACGTGACACTAATCGGACTACTTATCACCATCAGCACTGCATGTGTGACCACAGACGCAGTTCTGTGTCACAGCCATAAAACTTATCTCCGAGAAGGGCGACTGTGACGCGAATATTATCATGTCCGGCTTTTTCTGCCAAAAGATGCCGTGAGAATCGAACCTTTCACATTTTTCGGTAATAAGCGCACGTTGCTATAACTAAGCCTTTTTCTTTTATTGTGGCTTAACCAACAACGGACCCCTTATATCTCAGTTAATCAGTGTTACTAAATTCGAATCTTTTTGTGCTAAAACTGCACTATTGTTCACGATGATTACCTCCGCCAGGAGGTTCTGGTTCAATCCTGTTTGTACTGCAAATGATCAATTAAGCTCCGCGACGCTTATGAATTTCTCGGGTTCTAGATGCTGCGCTTAATGGAGAGCAGTGCTTTTTAAAAGTGTTACCAAATTGTTAGTACTAACATCTTCATTTGCTGAAGAATCTGACCAATTAACCTTTTTTCATGCAAAGTCGCTGTTGGAGGCCTATGCCGGTGCGACGCATTTTTGTTGAACAAGCCTTGTGGAATTTAGTACAAAGAGTTGATACACATTGGCGTATCTGTGCAGTCTTTGAATGGGTGTTAGTGTAGTTTCATATAATTTTGCTTTGTTTTTGAAATTATGCCACATTTTGAAACAAACGATCGACTGTATTTTGGTTTTAACTATAAATTCTGTCTTGTGCAATGCGTACTTACTTTATCAAGTAATGTTTAATAGACGAGTAGAAGTGTCTTATCACATACAACACGACGTGCAGCGATGTGTTTTAGATGTGATAAAACACGAGCTGCGAGTTTATTAAACAGCTTCGAAAACGCCTTTGTGAGATCGTGACATCAGCGAAACAATTTTCCGAAATAGTTTTATATTACATGAGAAAATACAAGATGAAATTTGAAAGGTGTTTTATCACATATACAGACATAATTCAGCATGTCCTTCTCTTGAAATTTCTGCGTGAATTATTGATGAGCATTTGAAGGAAACTTGATTAATCAAGGTATAGCCACGCCAATGACTATGTGCATGTGCCCGTTCAGAGTACATTATATGCAAACATATTTAGCTCAGATATGAAAATCTTTTCCTTGTTTTTCGTCATATAAATATATATATATATATATATATATATATATATATATAGCGTGCAGCATAAGTTACTATATTCATTCTAATTTAGATTGATTATTGCGGATTTTGTGGCAGGAATAAATATAGGTATATCGTTTCTATTTTCAATATAAGGCTCTCCTTCCAAAACATCGTACCTTCTTTTAAACCAGGCGATTGAATAGTTTAAGTGATTCTACTCCAAGACTGTATTATATGGTTGACTGTTTTTGATCAAGCAACAAATTAAGGTTTCAAGGAAAAGCGGATACTCAAGCGAGCTATTTGTGAAAACATTTGGAACCAAAAACTACATGAATGGCTTATAAATACATACATTAGTGGTGTACAGTCATAAAATAAGCCCCAGTTGGAAGCAGGAAAGAAGTCCTTCTCGTTTCAGCCTTTCCCCTGCTAACCAATACTTCATGATTGCAAATATATAATATTCATGATCTTTGCTGCATTGACATTCAGCCTCAGAATGTCTATCAAACATAGCCCACGCCAAAATCTCTTGCAAAGATTACAAGTTTTCCCAGCTTGGCGATGAAGGTTATCTTTTTGATGCCCAAATTTTAGAGAAAAGATTAAGGACGGCGACATTCTGGACTTTCTCGAATAATAAAGACCTATATTTTAGAAGAGCTTTACTTGCCAACACATAGAAAACGCAAGAAAAAAACTGTTCTGTAACAGTAGCTTAACCTAAATGTATGTTTACTATTTTACTGCTTCTTGGTAGGTGTGCATATATGGTCAGTATTTAGTACTCCTTCTATTGCGCAACTGAAACTGAAAGAGTAATGTATAGTTCGGTTTGATGAGAATGCAAGAGCATCACGAGCTGATCAGCAGGAAATCGTGTTAAAATACGTTCATATCAATTGTCAGTGTGGTACCAATTTTTTTGGAAACTACTTTGTTATTAGTTTAGTGTTTTCATTTTAGTATCGCGTGTTTATTTGCGTACGTGCACTTTTTTGTCATTGCCTGCCCATCTGTCTTGAAACTTTGACCTACTTTAAATAACATCAATTAAGCACTTTTGCTCTTTTGCTCTTACATATAAATAGTTAAAAACTGACATATCAGTATTTATAAAATAACAAGTCATGATTCATGAGGTTTGATGTATACTGACTGCTATGTCAAGTGTTATGAGACATGAACAAATATAGAATACCGCATGCTTTTTTTTAACAAATATAAGTAGCTACGATATTGATCTTGGTGAAGTCATATGTTCGTGCGTACTTAATAGATATCGTTTATTGCAGCAAAGGCTCGAAGTGTTATTCACCTCAAAAATCTCAATTCAGTCTATATTTGTCGACAAAGAAGTACCACTGCGTGAACTATGTATTTTATTCGCTAATTATAGTAATTAGGAGGGATTAATAGTTTAGAACACTTATTCTCTATCGAAAAACGCTCTTTTAGTTTCTTGTAATTTCTAAGTCTAAATGAGTAATGTTCTGGTAATTTTTTTTAAGCGTTTCGCCACTCAAAAGTTCCATTCATTTACGAACTAATTAGTTACTTTAGAGCAGGAATGTGACACTGGAATTACCACAATCTTTGAAGAAAACAAATATTATGTGCTCGTAAATTCTCGCATTATTTGGGCTCTCAAAAAGGAAATTAACCAGTACAACACAACTAGTTAACAAACAGTACACGTGTGGGGTTAAATAAAAAGTTTCTCTTTGTCATTTGCACGCTTGAAAATACTGTTACTTTTGTCTTTGTTAATTAATGCATACCCCCAGCTCACGGGCATCGCACGGCATCCCGAAGACTTTTTCCGGTGTTTGTTTCGCTTCATGTTTTTATTAAACTGCTTCCTCCATTTTATTAATATATAGGGGAATTTGATATATGTTGTCTGCTTAAATATAATCTAAAAACGCCTCCTAAGTACGCGATGTGCTTTATTTCTATTTTCGGATGTGCCAATGAAACTATTGCACGTCTCAGCCTCGACTTCATTGATGTTCTTTTTATCAAGTTTATTTTGCATTACGTTATGTACATTGTAAATTTTTAAATGAAAAATTTGACTAAAATAATGTTTGTAATGATACTTTTTGGTTTCATGCACAGAAATGCGGCTGTTAAAAACTTGCTGCCACATTTGAAAATTTGTGTTGTCTAGTCATGTCCCTCATAGTGCTGACACCTTGGTAACGTTGTTTGCCTGAATGGACGCGAGTTGCCTGCGAAATTCTGCACCTTTCGTCAGACGATAATTGTCAAGACGAACTATAAGTTGTTAGAGCTGGGTCAACACTGACAACTTTGCCGGTGATTTTTCTTCTCTTGCCAAAACGTGATCAAGTGAATTTTCACAAAAGCGGTATCCAAGCCAGTTTAGCAAAATGCATTTTTATGTGTGAACAAATGTAAGACACTCAACTTCGTCCGTCAGGAAGACAAAACGACCGAAGTAATTGGTAGTGTGAACTGAAGTTAAGGTTGGCTTACCCTGTCAAAATTTCTATGATCATTGTACGTTCTGAGCAAAGCGTGTGATACTGCAAAACAATTATCAGCGAAGTGTTTGAAGTTTTTGCCAGATTGTGAATAAAATTGACCGCGCTTAATGATGATCAAAGTACGTCAAAGACTTTGCTGAGAGACACTTTGCTAAAAAATTAAAAGAAATTTACATTGTCAAGACTTTACCCAAAGGGTACTGTGATCACGGCAGAAACTTTCAACTGGCCTTTAGGGCTACATTCCACTCTTGCGTTTTTTTCACCCACGTAAAAGTTTAAGTCCTTTTAAATTTTGTAATTTTTTGAAATTCTTTAACAGATAGAGACACATTCATTTAAAACACAAAGTTCTCAACATCCATTTCGCGATTGTTTATAAACCGACTTTTATTTCAGTTTAAAAATCTTTACTTCATCCATTGTCAGTTTTCGCGTCTTCTTCACAGGTCCAGTTTTTTCCTCAACTCTTTATGGGCATAGACTCCTGACCCTGGCCTTCAATCCGGCCATAGTAGAGCATAATTTGCTCATAGTCCAGAAGACTCGTCAGCTCTAGGTAGATAGAAACCGAAACAATACCAACTTGCTGCGGCAACATATTGCAAATTAAAAGTGATACTTTATGATAAATTAGATGACTTTCTGACCAACCCAACTTTTTTATTCAACAAGAGTTCATTGCCTCGGGTGTACAGTATTTTAGCGGACAATACTCACTCTGCCTCCGCATTTATTATCTGCGACGATTGTCTATGCTGTTGGTCAATTTGTAACAAGTATTTTAGAAGCTGGGGACTATTAAGAATATTTAAGCCCGGTTTTCTTGTGGTCGTTACTTTTGCAAAGATATAGTAACGAACTTTCTAAACAGCCGAAATACAAACTAATTGTTAGCATAGCAATGATGAGCGGATAATATTTACATTTACACTGACATTTATTGCTAAGAAGACAAAATATTTTGGCCGTTGAGAGATACCGTGACTCCTAGTTTTCGACTGTTATATGGAAACGAAGCTTTACCTGATCAGTTACCTAGGTGACCTGCAATGGCATAATAATGCCGGGACACTGTCATCAAGAACAAGCATAATGAAAGAGAGGGATACATTCCCATCCATTAAATTTGTTATTGTGCAGTGGAATCGAAATCAGTGTAGTACTTCGTTATCACTTAAGACAAGGGTATCGAGACATATTTTTCTATTACCTTCATGAATTGTGAATCAACAACACATTGGTAGTAGATGCGTGAACTGTATTTTCTTCGCTAATTATTGTGATTAGGATAAATTAATTGATCAAAAATAGTTTGAAACAATTGTTCTTTATTGGAAAACATTCTTTTAGGTACTTATGATTTCTATTTCTAAATGAGTAATGTTCTGGTAATTTTGTTTTCATAAGTGCTTCGCCACACAAAAGTTCCATTCATTTACGAACTAATTAGTTACTTTAGAGGTGCAAGAATGTGTCACTAGAATTTTCGCCAGAGCTTTTGAAGAAAGCAAAATTATATGGGCGTAAATTCTTGCATTATTTATGCTGACAAAAACGAAAGGCACCAATGCGGCACGACAAGGCAACTGTGCGCGTGTGGGGCTAAGGCCCCGTTTACACCATACCGTATTAATATTGGAGTGGGTCAAATTTGGCAACTATTTTTTGCTCTGTAAAGATTTTTAATGGTAATTACAAAAAGAAATATTCAAAATCTTTCAGCCTAAATAGCACTTGCTGGTGATTATTGCTCCTTAACAGCAAACGAAGATGTCGTGACGAGTGA